>CAUYRH010127133.1:0-32297 GCA_963574655.1 Perodicticus potto | reverse complement strand
AGCCCAATTCATAATTGCTAAGTCATGGAAGAAGCCCAAGTGCCCATTAACCCACGAATGGATTAATAAATTGTGGTATATGTACACCATGGAATATTATGCAGCCTTAAAGAAAGATGGAGGCTTTATCTCTTTCGTGTTTACATGGATGGAGCTGGAACATATCCTTCTTAGCAAAGTATCTCAAGAATGGAAGAAAAAGTATCTAATGTATTCAGTCCTACTATGAAACTAATTTATAGTTTTCCCATGAAAGCTATAACACAATTATAGCCCAAGAACATGTGGAAACAGGCAAGGGAGGGAAGGGGAGTGGGAGAACGGGTGGAGGGAAAGTAATTGGTGGCACCACACTTATGGTGCATCTTAGAAGGGCACAGGTGAAAGTTACTAAATTCAGACTATAAATATCTGAACACAATAACTAAGAAAATGCCATGAAGTTTATGTTAATGAGTTTGATGAAAATATTTCAAATTGTATATAAATCCAGCACATTGTACCCCATGATTGCATTATTGTACACAGCTATGATTTAAAAAAAAGAAAGAAATAAAAAGAAATTTCTAGGATTTAATTACCATAGTTCCATTATTTCAATTGACCATTTGTTGCAAGGGACATCAGTGATTTAATACAGATGTGCACTACTTAACTGAAAGAAAACATTGCAAACCTCTTGTTCACACCATTGAAAAGTGCGCTGCACACATTCCTGAATACTGGTTATTCCCCACTTTGAAGGAAAGTTGCCTAAATTTTAGAAGTTTGCCAAGAAAGACTAGTGATATTTTGGGTGCTCAATTAAGCATAAGCATAAAATTCATCCTTTGATTTCTGGCCAATAAAATTAATTTTAAAATAGACTTCGTCTCAAATAAACATGCCAGAAAAAGTGGATAAACATAAAATATTCATTTGGAGAAAATAATTTCTTCAGAGAAAGATCTGAAGAAACAAAAATTCCTGGCACTTTTAGATTCAGGAATATGAAAACGTGCATTTAACTACTTTCTATGTTTTGAGCCTGCCACTGGCTCACATAATCACTTTTGCTAGAGAATGTGTATTTTAGTCTCTGTTTTTAATTTTTTTCATGCTTGTGACTATAAGCAGGTTAAAGTTAATGAGTTAATTTTCCAGCTCTGTTCTTTAACTTTTGTTGGGATTCTCTTGCTTTGAACCATGTTCAGCCTAGAAAAGAATTTTTAAAAAAGCGAAAAACAAGAAAAAATATCCTTATGAAGCTTTCCTATAGGTCTCTATTCACTTTCTAAAATTTTAAAAGTATTCTCCTCATTTTTAGTCTTTCTCCATAGGAAAAAAAAAAACTATTACATATACACATTCTGCTTTTATTATTCCATCTGTGTTTAGCTACTACCTGTTTATGGCTCCGATTACAGGGCAAGCAATACTGTTACCCTTGGCACCCAAACTAGCAGAAGCATATAGTCTGTACAAAATCTAACATTTTACTCTCCATCTCTCTATTTTTATAATTGAAATATGTTTAAGAACAACTACAACAGTGTTATGTCAAACACTTCATGGATATCCTGGCTCAAGACTACAGAGGAAATAATAAAGCATGTTTGTTATTACACACTGATCTGAATCCAGTAATTCTATTTATAATTTCAGTTTGATATGAGAGAGTCAATGTCTGATATATGTGTTATAATAATAACAAAAGCTTTTAGTTGCCATTTTGTAGAAAAGAGAGAAAGAGGAAAGATTGTTTAGAAAAAAAAATAAATCCAAAGAAAGAGAAGGTAAAAGAGGCCGGGCACAGTGGCTCACACCTGTAATCTTAGCACTCTGGGAGGCTGAGGAGGGTGGATTGCTGAGCTCAGGATTTTGAGATCAGCCTGAGCAAGAGCGAGACCCTGTCTCTATTAAAAATAGATAAATTATCCTGACATAGTATTGCAAGCCTATTGTCCAAACTACTCAGGAAGATGAGGCAAGAGGATTGCTCAAGCCCAAGAGTTTGCAGTTGCTGTGAGCTTTGATGTCACTGCACTCTACACAGGGCACCAGGGTGATACTCCTTCTCAAAAAAGAAAAAAAAAGAGAGAGAGAGAGAAGACAAAAGAGTGAGAGAAAGAAAACATAATGGTATATAGTGAGAATTTTAATCAATTTTACTCATAATTACAAGATATTTACAATATTGTTTAATGGTAGAATTGAGATGTCATATTGCTGTTTTGGTCTTCATTTTTCCATTAGTTAACAAGGGTATCAATGAGCTAGGTTTTCATGTGCATTGAAGGGAGCAGATATTAAAATATCTGCTTTTAAAATATTGTAAAATATATTAAAATATCTCTCTTTTAAAATATTGTAAAATTCCTAATTACTTGAAAAATCTTTAAGACAATAATTATTTCATAAAAAATAGATTGCCCTTATGGTGTTTCTTATAGATCTATTATATATAAGAGAGCATTTCTTTAAAAATTTTAATTCCTTAAAATAATCTGTGAAAAGATTATATTAATATTTCTGTCATCCTAAAAAGTTATATTGCTCATTTGATCAGCATAGAAGTTTTCACATTGACTTAATTTTGTAAAGGAGCGTTACAAGAGAATACTATTATTTCATGGGTCAATTTGTACATGATTTTAACAAAATAGTTGTGGAGAATAAAAGATTACGAGAGAGCTAAAGGCTAAATAAATGGTTCTTGCCCTTCCAAATTGTGACTGAGGAGTAGAATTAGATTGCAGTTCTTTCTAGAAAGTACAAGATTTAATTAACGACATTTATTAGCGTATTCTTTATACAAATGCACATCTCACAGAAAGCAAGAGATCTGGAATAATTTACCAAACTCAATTTAACCCATATCCTGTAAAGTGGCTATTGATGAGAGCTTTTTACTGCCACTAGGGGGCAATTTTATATTAGACATTATATATTTTGCACTCCCAATAAAGCAACTTCATAGATGTCACCCTGGAATTATTGATGAACAAAGTGAATTTTGAAGGTATAAAATCTGATGTCTGATATCAGTGGCAGCCTTAAATACATTTCAGCATTACTCAGGATCTTACTGCCAACAGAAATAGAAAAGCTAGCATCAGTAGGAAAAGGAGATTGTTTTCTAGAGGGAAGAGGGAAAAAATAAGTTTGTTGTGGAGAAAAGGGGACTGAATAAAGGCAAACCTTTTGAAGGTAACTCTGTTTGAATTATTTTGGACGGTATTTTAATTTTAGAAGCCCATAATACAGAGTCAGAAAAAGGCCTAAGAGTATTTTTATGATAATATTTTTTCTCATATAATAGATAACACTATTTTATCTACCTGTTTGATTCTAACACACTTCTTTATCAAACTGGTTTTGAACAATACCTCAGCAGGTTCCATGGAATTTTTACAAAGGAAAAGCAAAGTAAGTTTCATGATTTTAAGCACTGTTTTATTATGAATCAGGTACTTTCAAAAACCCATGGAGTGTATTCAACCTGCAGCTGTATTTACTTGGCATTTGGTAACAGCAAGCCTGTGGCGTCTTTCTTACATTGAAACCCCAGCTACTCAAGACCATTATTTATCTTGGCTAACCCTTAAAAAGAACCTCCCTCCTTAAGATAATAGAATTTCACAACTGTTATCAAAATCTCACTACCAATTGCCTAATCCTTCATTTCATGGAGACACAGATTCAGTTGTAAGGAAACAAAAGCTTTTCTATTAAAAGTTAGAATTATATGCAAAAGTGAACACACATGCATAATTATACACAAGTTCACACATGTTGAAAGGAAAGCAACATTCTATACTTATAAATTTTGTGCTTTCCCTTATAGCACAATAACATATTTGCAATTTTCTTCATTTGTAGTGGTAAAGTGATTTTAATATAGCCATTTTTTATAGCGTCCATAAATTTGCTTTCTCTTAACCCCAAACAAAAAATTACCTGTTAAATTAATGCAGTCTGGCAGTTTTTATTTTTATTTACATAGCCAAGCAAAAGTGCCATTAAAAAAGATTTTAACTCTTAGGCTACTTATTCATATTAACATGTTGTCAATTATAAAAAAATACAGGTGGATAGGGGAGTGGCGCCTGTGGCTCAAAGAGTAGGGCACCGGCCCCATATGCCAGAGGTGGTAGGTTCAAACCCAGCCCCAGCCAAAAACTGCAAAATAAATAAATAGAAATAAAAAAATAAAATAAAATAAAATAAAAAAAATACAGGTGGATAGGTTAATGATAGGCAACTCCTGATAATAGAAAATGTTTATGAAATGCGTGATTAAATTATGTTTTATGTAAACTATTTTAGAGAAAAAATTATAACTGAAATGTTCTTGGGCAGTGGCAGTGCCTGTGGCTCAAAGGAGTAGGTCGCTGGCCCCATATGCCGTAAGTGGAGGGTTCAAACCAAGCCCTGGCCAAAAACTGCAAAACAAACAAATAAATGTTCTTGTACTAGAAGTTTATTTAAATCACAAAAAAAATTTGAGAAAATTTTCGCTGCGACTTGCTTATTAATTTACTGGGGGGAGTGATTTCTGTAACTAGGAGTAGATTGAGAAATCTGTCAGTTACTCTTATTGTCAACAGAGAGACTTATGGGTAAGTCTATGTGATCTTACTTCTGAATAAAATGTCTACCTAAGAACGGAGAACAATACACAGAGGGTGCCAAAAAATGTATACTCATTTTAAGAAAGGAGAAAACTGTATTAAAATTGTAATACTCTATATATACCAATAGAAAAAGATGAATACAAGTCACATTTGGTCACCTCTTATAATTGCAGAAATCAAACATGACTTCAGTATCACAATTTGTATAGTTTTTTTCATTTTTAAAATGTGTATACACCCTCTGTATATATATGAAATCCTGGTCATGAGTGCAATATGTTTTCTCTATTTTCTTTATGGATTTTATTTTTTATTTCAGAACATTACAAAGGCACACATATTTTGGTTACATAATTTGATTTGTACATTTCAGGTGAAAGTTATGTGCACCCTTACCCAGAATGTGTGCACTATACCTGTTAATTCACATTAACCCAACTCCTCTTCCTCCTTCCACCTAGTTGATTCCCTAGAATTTTGCTTCCCAATGTGCACGTAAATCTTGATCAACCAGTTCCAATGTGGTATTGAGTTCATGTGGTGTTTATTTCTTCATTCTTGAAATAGTGCACATAGAAGAATGGTCTCCAGGTCCATCCAGGTTGTCACCAAAGATTTTGGGTATGCAATAAGAACAAACATCGCCCTATCGGACTTCAAGCTATACTGCAAGGTATAGTAAACAAAGCAGGATGGTATTGGCAGAAAATCAGAGATATAAATCTATGGACCAGGACAGAGAACCTAGAGATGAAATCACCCTCATATTCCTTTCTGATTTTTGAAAAAACAGATAAAATCATACACTGGGGGAAAGAATCCACATTCAATGAATGGTACTGGAAAACTGGATAGCCACATGTAAAAGACTGAAACAGGATCCACACCTCTCACCACTTATAAAAATTAATTCAAAATGGATAAAAGACTTAAACCTAAAGCATGAAACTATAAGAATTCTAGAAGAAAAATTTAGAAAAACTCTTAAAGATATCAGCCTCAGGAAAGAATTTATGAAGAAAACATCAAAAGCAATCACAGTAACAACAAAAATAAACAATTGGGATCTGATCAAGTTAAAAAGTTCTGCACAGCAGGCAGTGTCTGTGGCTCAAAGGAGTAGGGTGCCTGCCCCATATACCGGAGGTGGTGGGTTCAAATCTGACCCCGGCCATAAACTGCCAAATAATAATAAATAATAAATAAATAAATAAATAGATAAGTTTCTGCACAGCCAAGGACACAATTAATAGTCAATAGATAACCTGAAAGTGAATGAAGATATTTGCACGCTGTACATCCAGTAACGGTCTGACAATAATAATCTACAAAGAACTCAAGCAAATCAGCATGAACAAAATAAACAACCCTATTAAAAAGAGGACAAAAGTCATGAATAGAAACTTTCAAAGGAAAATAGCCTAATGACTAACACACACATGAAAAAATGCTCAACATCTCTAATCATTAGGGAAATGCAAATCAAAACCACATGAAATGTCACCTAACTCCAGTGAGACTGACTGTTACCAAAAAATTTCCAAACAATAAGTGCTGGTGTGGATGTGGAGAGAAACACTTCTATATTGTCGGTGGAACTGCAAAATAGTACAACCTCTATGGAAAGTAGTATGAAGGTACCTCAAAGGACTAAAAATAGACCACCATTCAATCCAACAATTCCACTACTGGGCATTTACTCAAAGGGAAAAAGGACATTTTATCATAAAGACACTTGCACTTCAATGTTTATAGCAGCACAATCCTCAGTTGTAAAGATGTGGAAACAACTCAAGTACCCATCAATACATGAGTGGATTAATAAAATATATATTTTTAAGAAGTCAAAATAAGTGTAAAACCAAAGGCGAATTGATGAATTTTATTATTCACTTATTTATTTATTTTTGATACAGACTCTCACTTTCTTGTCCCTGGTAGAGTGCCATGGCGTCATAGCCCTCAGCAACCTCAAACTCTTGGGCTCAAGTGATACTCTTGCCTCAGCCTCCCAAGTAGCTGGGACTATAGGCACCCACCACAATGCCCAGCTATTTGAACTGTACTTATTTTAGAAACTATATAACTTTATATAACTAATTCTTTTATGCCTGTATTATAAGTGCATATAGTACAGTTTTAAACAAATTTATTGCACATATAATTATGTTACATGTCACCAAAAATATTGTATGTAAAAAAATTAAGTAGCACTTACTATAAAAAATTAAAACAGCATTTTAATTTTCTATAGACTATAATTCATTAGTCCATAATATAATTATTTATAAAGTGCTCATAATCATAAGAATTAAATTAAAATATTAGGGAAATAGCTTTATAAACAAAAGTATTGTGTAAACTTACCCTTAAATTTTGAACGTTTAAAAAATAGTTAATTCACATTTGTATGCCTATAATCTAACACAAAGTCTGGAATAAGTGGTATCTTCAGGAAGAACTTGTTGGAATAATGTAGTGAGAAATTTTAGTGGACAGCTGCTCAATTCTTGGAGATATAAACAATAATGTCTGTACTCTTGATGCAGCCCTGAATTTGGAGTTTTCAACGGGGAACCCAAGTGTCTGTGGATTGATAAGTAACATGACATTGAGTAGGAGCATGAAAAAAATTGGTAAATGCTCTGCATTTCCACTGGCATTAAGTCAGAAGTCAAATCCCATTTAAGACTGTTGAAAAGACAGTTTTGGTGTTTAGATATGGTTAAGAAATAGATATAAAGAGGTTAGTGATAATGATTTTCTAAGAAAATGGACAGTCTTAAACTCTGCCAAATATTGATCTACTGGATAAGTAAAGGAGAGAATCAACTCTACAAATAATGGATCATGAAAGTACTTTTTCTTCCTTGTGTGATTATTTGGAGCTCCTAAAATTCAGTCAAGGAAAATATAAAATGATGCCTTCCTTTGGTGACAATTTGTGCTCCCCAGATGTTTGTAGGTATGAAAATTTTTAAAGTTATTAGAACAAAAGCATTGCAGTCAATTGTATCTATCAATGGCAGAAAAAGGCAAATTAGTGCCTCAGAAAAGGTTGGGTTGGATGTTAAGTTTCAGATTTAAGAATCACAAATGGTAATTGCAGTAATAGATTGTGTAAAGAAGCACAACTACAATAATGGGAGAAAATATGTAGGGTAAAATCACTTCAGCTAATTCTTTGGTCTTCTAGAGATGATCAAATTTTCACCACACAGGCTGAAAAAATCACTTTAGCTAATTCTTTGGTCTTCTAGAGATGATCACATTTTCACCACACAGGCTGATATTCAGAGGTTGGCATAGTTTTTTCAATGCTTCTTTTCAGTTTCAGTTAAATCTTCTTATGCAGTTTTATTCCTGACCTGCCCCCAAATTATTATAACTTACATATTAGTTTTGGAATAGTTGGCCTCATCCAGTTGGCTAAGACAATTCAGAACTCTGTAATTCTAACTCTGTAATACTTGAGTCCAGAACATGCATTGCATTCTTTATTGTTTGTAAAAATATTGCAAACCAATCTTACAGGGAAAAATTTAACATTTTAAAGAATACCTTGCCAAATATGTTGTTATGGAAAAAACTTTGACTAGATTTTCAAAACACCAAATGTGGTTGTAATTCAGTAAGTAAAATTAAACAATAAGTTTTTTCTCAACTCTCATAGTATACATGACATTAAAAAGTTCATCAAGAAAGTTGTCTGATTTAAAATAGATGCAGGGCTGGAGTGGGGTATAGCCTTGAATGTAAACAATGATTCAGATTAGGTACACCGTGTGATCTGAGGACTCAAAGTTTCATTCAACACTTGAAAAATATTGTTGGAGAGGGTATTAGATTTTAGAAAACATCAGCATAATTGAAGAGAAAATCAAAAATAAAATGTCAGATGGTGACAAAAATAATGAAGAAAATAAATTCAGAAATGGGAAAGAAAGTCACGTGGTGGTAGCTCAATTTTTAAGTGTTTTGGTAAGAAGAGGTTTCAAAGAAAACCTCCCCAGCAATTTGAAGGAGGTAGAACATGAGCCTTATGTACATCTGAGGAAAAAATGTTCACTCAAGGCAGAGACTCAGAGGCAATCGGTTTCTTCCTTCACATGTTCATTAAAAACCACTGAGGCTACTGAGTGTGGTTGGCAAGGAGTAATCGTGGGAAGTGATGGAAATAATGATTAAAGCAGAGAGGTTAAAAGGTTGGAACATGTGAACCTTCACTTGCCACTGCAAAGAATCAGGTTTCTACTTGAGTGTGAAGAAAAGTCATGGAATCTTGTAGAAAGAAGTGGTCCAATTTGACTTAAGTGTTTTCCCCTATTGACTCCAGAGGAGCCGCAGTGGAATCATCACCAGTGGGAAGTTATCATAGTAACCCAGACTCAGATCAGGGTGATGGCAGGGAACGTGAAGTGAAATGATTGACGTATTTACACCTTTGGAAGGATTGAGCTGTACCAACAGATCAAATGTCAGGAGAAAAGGCGCAAATCCATCCTTTTAAGCCTGGGCAACTGGAAAGGTGGAGTTGCTATTCCTAACATGGAGGTAGGAGTGTGTGTGTCGGGGGGATGTAGAAGTAGTTTTGGTTGATGTTTAAAAAATTAAGTTTGGGGGCATTAAGTGTGAAATATTTATTAACCATTCAAGTGAAGGTGTTAGTGTTATGCTAAGGTGAAAGAACTGGCTAGAGATATAAGTTTTGAAGGGGTCAGCACATAGATTGTACTTAAGTACATGAAACAGTTGAAATATACAAAAGACTGAAATGAAGAATAGAACCACAGACTAAAATTGGGGGGACTTCAAAATTTTGAGGTTGAAGACATGCAGTGGGGAATAAGCAGGAGTGGCCAGAGAGGCGGGAGGCTAACTCAGGGTACATTATGATTTAGATGCCAGGTGAAGAGTGTCTTATCTTCCCTCAAATTTCTCTTCCACTGGCTCCAAGATACATTACTCTGCCCACCAAAGTAACCTGAGATTCTTCTTTCAGAAACATCAGGAAAATACACAGTTCTGAAAAGAAATGAAGTTTCACAAAGTTCCTACCAGATTTTTTAATTCTTTTTTATGGTAACCCCAAGCCCTTTTCCAGAAATACTAGAAACAATTATGTCACAAATGACAGATTGACTTTTGGGGCTACACTGTAAGAAGTAAATTGATATGATCAGGACTATGGCTTTTATGAATCTTTACTGTCACAAAATCTTTATCGCTATAAGGACAAAATTAGCAGGGTTATGTTCTTAACTCTCAAGTAGCTTCCAAGAAACTATAATAAGATAATTGTAAACATGAGAAACGTTTGAATGTAAGCACCTTCCATGCCTCTTCGCTGAAATCAAATGTATTGAATACATGCACACTCTAATTAATAGTTACAAATGAATACATAAAGGTGCTTTGCTGTTGGAGATATTCAGATAAAAGACACCTACTATGTTCTAATTCTGCAATAAGAATATAAGTTTTATAGACACATATGCTTTCAACGTCCCTCTAAAAGGCTATAGATTAACAGTTCTCATTAAGTTAGTCTCACTTGCAAAAGAAATAAAATTTTCACATATCCAAATTACAAAACAAAAATATAAGTTTTAAACCAGTGTAAAATACTAACTATAAACAACAAGTTAAAATAGGGTGATATCCATGAAATTTATGTGGTTACGTGGGAACAGAGTCAGGTTAGGTATCTGCCTAAGAGAAGTTTCACTCAGATTGTGAGCTGGGAAGGAGAAGGGAAGACAGTCAAGAGAGTCTGTCTGCAAGAGCTGATGCATTCAGCATCAGTCTTAGAGACTGAATCAAAATTATTGGAAAAAGGGGAAAGCATATATCTGAAAATTAAATTTAAGAATGAAAATAAGACAGCATGTATAACACAGGGAAAGATGTTCACTATCCTCACTAAGGACAACCTTATTTTGCCAATTATAATGCACACTGTTTTGCCCAAATTTTTGAAGAGAAAAGAAAAAAAAAGGAAGTGAATCATAGGTAGATATGGCTCAGAAGTGAGAATGTTCTTTCTTTTAGAAAATAGACATTTCAGTACTTAGAGATAAAGGAAATCATGTATAAAACTTCGTCTCACATTGTGGAGAAAAAAATGATAGATTTATCTTCATTTAGAAAAAGAGACAGAGAGTTGATAAAATTTAGGCATATTTTGGAATCTGGCCTTCTCTATTTTCAAAATTTTTAAAAAGTGTAAATTATTTCAAAATTTTAAAAAAGTATAAAAAATATAGTAAATACATTTTTAATAGAGTAAGAAATACACCAGTATACTCATGAATATTTACACAGTACTTGAATCTAATATGTTTGGGAGTTTCCAGAATCAAATGAGACACAAAAACAGGTTGCTGATTATAAGACTGAAGATGCATTGCATTCAAAAATGACTTAAAGTTGGAAGGCTTAAATTGGACTTCTGACTCCTTACTTAAAGCCAGGTAGCCATAATTATTTTGAACTTCATCTTGTTCATCTTACAAGAATGAATTTCCATAAATAATTTATATATTTGGTTTTCAAACTGGAATGATTTGGCTTATTGATTAACAAATAACTGACAACTAGACATGATGAAAAGAGTGGGCATATTTAACTGAAGACTGTTAAGAGGATATTTATACATAGAATTATTTGGAATGAATTTCCTCTGTAATTTGCCTATCAATTACGTTCTGTCAGTCTATGGATTGTAGGTAATATTGAGTAGGCTAATGCCATACATTATGGAGTATTCATTATGGATAACTTTAAGTTTAAAACTATGTTCTACGTATGCTTTTTATTATTATTTGTAATGATTTAATTATATAGCTTCAATTTTGAGATAAACTACATTGTAAAAAGAGGATAATAAAGCTAATTACCTGAATTTCTTTACTTATACTATATGCATATCTAATGTACATGTATGTGTGCATACGTACACAACACACACACACACACACGTATTTCACTGTAACATTCTTCAAAATATCTAAGTCTTCACTGAGGCCTAGAGGACATTTTTGAGGACAGAGTAGATTTAAATACTTTGGAAAAAACAAATACCATATTAAACCTAATATGATGAAAATGATAAGCATATATTATAATGTTTTTGAACTATACAATCCAATAATAACTAATATAATCTTTCTACTAATGACATCATTTTCTCTTAGAAAACATTTAAATTAAATCCTTTGTTATTAGGAAATGCTATAACTTTGGGGAGTATTAGGTCATGTAAAAGAGTCGCATCTTAATACACCGTAATTTCCAAACCAATTTAGGATGTGTGAAGAGTCATTCAGTTCTCTGAAACCATCCTTCACATAGGTTTTTTCTTAATTTTCTTTTTAAATAATAATACAGTATATGATTCTATCAGTATAATCACAAATGCATATCATGAGTAGTCTTGGAGAAAACTGCTTCTTTCAAAATTATTTTATGATAATTAATAAATAATAAAGAAAATGACTTATAATGCAGAAATAATTTGCAATTTCAATGAGTAATTTTTCTGTTAATTTTCTATTTAAAAAGGTGTACACTGATTAAAATTAGATCATATGTTAATAGGGTCTCTACTAAATAGTTAACATATTAAATATAATACATTAATTAGTTAATATATGAAATATAATGCATTAATTATACCCTTTAATGAGTATTTTAAAAGTTAACCTTTGCAGTTAATTTATTAGCTGCTTAAAAGAATGGGGTTTAGAAACGTGAATATGATATTACCTGCTACACAATATGTAGTCAGTAAATATTTGTGGAATAAATAAATGAGTAAATGAGTAAATAAATACATAAGGAAAATTATCTTTAGGAGGCACATTGGAATCATCATGGAATAATCCTTTTTAAAACTGACAGGGTATAATGAAAATTATTTTTAACAGTGCAATGCTATCTTATTTCTAAGCATTAAAAGAAAAATTTTTCTTAGAACCTGAAGCTGTATTACTGACTTCAAATACCTATTATCAATTCTTTCCATTTATTACCCTAGAACATCTGTTCTTTCCTTACCATTTCTACTTTCATCACCCTTGAGTCTTTGATCCTAAATGGAATGAACAGTTCTTGTAACTGACTCTCTTTAAACTACAATAATCTACCTTTAAAAATTACTTAGCAACCTTGCTAAATTCTTCAAATACAGATAGTACTTACCATTTTTCAAAAAAGAATATGCAAAAGCATTTTAGACCTCTAAAAATGAAAAGAGCTTGTAGAAAGAAGAAGTTACTATAATGCTGTTGTTATTAAACTATGTATGCTTGCCCTGACACTTTTGTTCTGCATGGTAGCATAAGCAAATTGAGAGAAGGAGAGCAGCATTCTGTTGCTGGGTAGGAGTCAGGAAATGCTAGATCCACATCACTTTCTTCTGTTGGTGACGCAGTAGGTTTAGGAGGGCAGGATTCCTGTAAATTACCTGCCAGTGTTGTGTTTCCACTTCACGGGGCTCCCAGACTAATTTCCCTTCTTCCTTTGCCTTTTAGATTTGTCCCTTAGTTGCCTCTTACATTATTTCCAGGGTTTGTAAGTAAAACTTAGTCTGAGGAGCTGGGAGAAATAAAACGGTTTCATCTGTTCTGAACTGGAGTCCTACAAAGTCATTGTTTTGTGATTTCATAATCTTGTTCAGGTTTATACCACAGACTACAGAATATACATTTTTTCTCTCCTCTATCCTGAAATAAATGCTGATTTATTATTATTATGATGGCTGATTATTATAATTCAGGAATCATCTGATTAAATTAAACTCTACTTAAAAATAATTATTTTAAACTCTTAAAATACTCTAAGTAGAATAGGGTTACTGATAACACAAAGCAATTCATTTATATCCTCAAAGTTTCATGAAAATTACCAACATGCTACTTGAATAAGAATAGATTCTATTTGTGTACAATTTTTCAGAAATATTACCATTGTATTTAGTTTTATATATCCATATATCACAGCTATAGCAACACAATCTGTGCACAAATAGATGAAACATATTATTTTGTCATGAAGAAATTGTTCTATGAAAAAATTTAAAACATTTTTATGGTGAAGATGCTATTCTTAGAAAGACAAAGTTTGATACTCCCAAATGCTTTCTTGTCCATCTGTGAAGTTACTAAGGATTCTAATGTTATTTCAGCCAATCTTTAATGTAAACATTCAATATTTGACTTAAAATGTTAGTTTCTATAAATTTTTTTACCACTATTGACTAAGATATATTTAAGTTATTTGAGCAACAGAATGACAGTGAGCTCATTAAAGATTATGTTCTAGGATATATTTTCAGTTTTTTGACCTTTGGACTAGCAATGCAAAAGTATTTCATCTTTTTTATTTTCAGAATTTTTACACACTTATAAGTTAGGTATTTTCATTTCCACCTTGAAAAATCATAGACGTGAAAACAAAGTACAGTATCTGCTCCCTTGGCTCTTGAGGCAGCTGCTTCTTTCTGCAGTTTTTTTTTTTTTCTGGCGGGGACCGGGTTTGATCCCTCCACCTCCGCTATATGGGTCCAGCACCCTACTCATTTGGGCCACAGGCACGACCCACAGCTGTTTCTCTCTGAAGGCTTCCACTTCCTCCGGGTGCTCCCAGCTAACAACCTAAGGGTCTATGTTGGAAAGATATACAGTATTCTCTCCCCTCTCACCTTCTTAATCCTTCATCCTAATGGCCTGTCCCTTTCTCTCCCTTGTCTGGGACAACCCCAGGTGGCTGGTACTAAATACAGGCAGAGATGAAGATTTCCATTGTTTCTACTCTCAGACTTCTCAATGCTCTAGAGAAGAAAGTACAGGGCACTTGCCACCTTCCTGGAAAGGAGTAAATATAGGATTATTCAAATTATTACTTGAGTCCCTTATTCTACCACAGTGAATAGCTAAAACCAAATGCATGAATCAGATACTAAATACTGTAAAAGGTTGAAGAGTGGGAGAGGAGTATGATATGGTATGGAGTAGGATCAAAGAAGAGATAGAAGAGAGATGCTGCTATCCATACAGGGTAAGGCTAATGACAGGAAAACAGCATGGCCATGATGTTAAAAACCCTGGGTTTCAAATAACATAAAGAAAATTCAAGTTAGTTTAAAATAAACTAAATTTTTTGTTCTTTAATGATAGACTATCGTATAAAATATAGATTGGAATTCACAACTCATGAACTCATAGCAATGAAGACTGAGAGAGTCGTGACAAATTAGCAATGATTGAGTAACTGTATTGATAAACGTAAAAAGGAAATAAATTAGATGATCTTTATACCTTTTTGCATTAGTCAGTATGTCACTATTCTATGTATGACACTGTAAGCACCGTGAGTGAATGCTTGCTGGCAATCTACAAATGCCATTAGTGACTTTTTTAAATAAGAATATTTTATAGCAAACAGGTAACACGATCAAACATAAGGAAACAATGACCCATGCGATTACTGGAAATATTATCAATACTTGCTCTTGTAAATTCTAAAGGCTTGGGTAATCATTAACAGTTTAGATGACAACACAAAAATAAATATGACTTTTATGACATAAAGTTATTTTGAATAAGAAAATGTAATAGTTGCATTATCTAAATGAGAAAGTATATTTTTTACTCACATCATCTCATTACAAAAAGATTGCTGGTACATACACCCTGAACTGAGACGCGTGCCTGTAAGGTTGTAACATTCATTACATTTTATGTTCTGTGTACAAAAAGTAAGCTATAAAAAGTATGCTGAGGAGGCAAAACCAGAACCCAACAAAACAAAATAAAGAACAAACCTTTCAAAATAAATATTTTTGGTCATGCCAAGTACTAGATTAAATACATTAAATTCTCCCTTCTCATTTAATCATTTTGTAGGGCTAAGCCACATCTTATAAGCCAACCATAAGGTATTTACCAATTATGTGCCTTGTATTTATCATTGAACCACCATATTTGTCAACCAACTTATGCTCAGTATGGACTAATTATTATTTCGTATTTTGGAAAATCACGCTGCATTCTAAGTAGGGTATATCAGACTGTCGATTGGAGTGCTTCTCACAGCAGTAAATACCTAATACTGTCCCAGGACTACAAAACCTTCACTGGGTTATCAAAGCAAACAATTATCTGCTGGAATTACATAATTTCATGAGTTATTTAATACTATTACTTAGCATGTTTGATGAGAACTGAAAATATGTTTGGTCTCAATGTTCTGCTCTTGCTTAAATTAGGGAAAGGTTTCAATGCAGATTGCATATAGGAATAATCGAAGCTTTTAAAATATAACAATGCCTAATCCATTCCCCAACAGTTTTAATTTAATTGATCTGAAGTGAAGCTTGGACTTGAAAATTATACAAAATACATTCAAGTGAGTCTAATGACTAGAAAGCTTTAGAAGAACTGAGTTAGAATAAATTATTATTAGGCAAGGGTGGTACTAGATACTGTTTGCATAACAGAATTTGCAGCATACCTTTTTAAACTATAATTTTGTGTGACAACTAACTTTAAAATATTATCAGTTTTAAAATGATGTAAGTAAAACATACATGAGATTTATGTACTGTGTTCAATGTATATGTTTATATTATTAATACAATTTTGTTATAATTTCTAGATTTTTTCTTTATTGTAACCTTTATTGAGTCCATTGTTCAGTCACTTGCTTGAAGGATTAAGAAATTTTATGTCAGAGATTTTTGTTAAATTAATAGTAAAGTTGTCAATAAATTCCCTGACACAAATATTTGCTTTCTCTATTTAAACAATGGGATTTCTTATTTACAGTAGTTGAGTTAGCTAAGATTAAAGAAAGATGGAAAGAAAAATTGTGGAAAAGAGTTCACATTAAGCCACATCTAGCAGTCTGAACAAAGAATTATAATAAAATAAATTACTAATGGAGAATCTTTTAGTAATAGATTCTGAAAATGAAAATCATAAGAGTAATAGCAAACTAGAGTTGAAGAGGAATTTAGATGGAAATAATAGCATATTCTACCTTCTGGTAAGTGCCTAAAGCTAAAGTGGTAACTAATCCCAAGTCCATAAATTGTGTCTAATACACGTAGATGATATATTATGACCAAGAACAGGAATTTCAGGCTAAAAATACAGGGTGTCCTGTATGAGTTCATGTGCGATATTCTGTATAATCTCGCTTGTCCTTATTTGGATCACATTCAATTTTAGTATTTAGAACATGATCTGCCTCTCAGTGGCACATAGTACATAGGTTTCTTCCATTTTGCAAATTCATTGTTTTCCTTGCATTTCTTCTGACTGATCTGGATATTAAACTACCCAGTCTATGTATAGGATTCAGAGCCTCAGGTGGTTCTCTAAACTGAACACTTTACTCATTTGAAGTGTTAAGTGTTTGATGACTGTGGAAATACGGAAGTTCAGAGTTGCCGATTCATAAATTTATATTTTCTATTTAAACCTGAGTAAGTCAATTAAATTATTTGAGCTTTGGCTGTACAGAAGAGGTATGTCTCTGCTACCTCACATATTTAGGCCCCTGAACCTGCTGAGTAAGAAACTCCTGACCTTGTCTTCAAACAGTTGAAAAAAGTTGTAAATTGAAACAATCAGCTTAACAAACCCCAGAACTAACTTAATCATAGATTATATTGACTGAGATCCCTCATCAGCAGCCTGAGTGTATAATGAACTTGTCTATTTATGGAGGTAAATACTGTTTATTTCAGTCTCAACTGTTCTTTCTCACAAATTATCTGACATGTAATCAATGATTATCAGACACACTAAAAATCAAGAAACTATAGCCCATTGCCAAAGGAGGAAATAATCACTGTAATTAATCTCAGAGAGGGTTGGATGTTGGCATCGCCAAAGAGGGAAATAATACATTTAAAGTATCACGCAGAAACATTTCATGAAGTGAGAAATTTCACAATAGTCATGGAAACTATAATATTAAAAACACAAAAATTTTAGACATATAATTTCAGAAATGAAGGATTCATTTAAATGGCCTAAAGGCAGACTAGCCGCAAGAAAGAAGTATCAGTAAACTGGAATTTGGAAGTATTCAAACTGAAATTCAAATTAAAATAATTAAAAGAAACAAGTTAAAAATAATAAAGAGAAATAATGCATTCAATGTTTCTGGGATAATGTAAAAATATCTAATCTTATCGTTGGAGGCCCAAAAGAAGAAAGAGTGGGAAAGAATATAATTTGAAGAATTAATGGCTAAAATCTTGCCCAAATTGAAGAGAACATCAACCCACAGAATAAAGGACCTTAGCAGAACCTGTGGCAGCCAGGGCACTTCCCAAGGGTCAGCCACTGAGGGTGACACAGTGAAAGAGCCCTGGGACCAGTTATCTCTGGTGGAGTAACAGATGAGTGCCTGAGGAGGCGGGGGTGGGGGAATGTAGGGGAGTGTGGTGGTGTTGGTGGAGAGGCCTGCACTTTGGTCACACAGGTTCTCAGGAATGTTAGCCCCGAGATTCTGGGTGCTAAGCATTCCATTTAAACCACAAGCTGTTATTGGAGTCTGAGGAACCTGGACTTCGCCCACCAGGCCATCTGGAATGCCTTAGTTAAGCTGCACAATGTTCTTAGCTAACACGTACAAAAACTAAAGCAAGAAAATGCAAAGAGAGCTACACCTAAATGAAAAGGGAGTACTTTGTAATCCAATTAGCAAAAAAAGGTAAAGCTGAAGGGCAGATTATAAGATTAGTCAGTACAAATCATAATAGCTCACTTTTCACTGGAACTGGTGAAGGGCAGAATATAAAGAAATGACACCTTTGAAGTTCTGAGGAAGGGATGGGGCAAGGTCAACCTAGAAATCTGTATCTAGCAAATATCTTTCAAAAATGAGGATGACAAAAAGCTATTGAAGGATGGAATGAAGCAGAGAAAGGACATTTTCAGAATAACATCCTAAGGCAAAGTGAAGTCATCCCTAGAAATATTAAGAGAAGTTCTTATGGTAGAAGAGAAATAATATCAGATCAGGTGGAACACAAGATCTCTGGAAGGGATGAACACTGGAAGAGGTGTGTATCTAGAAGGGTAGCTAGATTGTGCATGTGTGTGTGTTTATTTTTAAATGAGTTTTGACTATTTTAATCAGCACTTAAAAAAACAAATAATAACAAAAGAATTATAATACTGTACATTTTATAGCAAATAGAAAAATTAAAGAGAGCTTTCTAAATAGAGAGATATGACTATGTATTAGAAAATTCAATATTAAGATACTCTCAAAATAGACTTATAAATCTTCCTCCAAGCATTTAAGAAATAGATAATCTGATTACAGAACTTGTTTGGAAACATAGGATTTACAATACCTATTTTGAATAAGAATGAAAAAGTTGCATATACTATGCTACATAAAATCTGAGGACTTAATATCTAAAACTACAGTAATCTGGGGAGTGTTTTAAAGATTACTTAGCTTTGAATATTTGAATGACTGACAAGACACCACAAAGCATACTTATGTCAAGCTTTTAATAAAAGCAAAGAATATGATACAGTAAGACAGAAAATATAGCCAAGCATTGCATTGGAGACATTTCCAAATGCAGGTCCCCAGGGTTCTTGCAAAATGATGTGCTTTTTCTCAGTATTGAACCAGGAGGATTTGTGCAAGGAATTGCCGTGTTAAGAGAGCTCAAGGCAGATATTTCCAGGGAGGTCTTTTATATCCTCTGGCCACATAACCAGCTAGTCTTTCTAAACAGTTATTTCATTGACTGAATGCCACAGGGGGTTTGAAACTTTAAACAGAATGTTATTGATGATCACTTGTTGGTTAGTTAGCACAAAACCATACCTAGGCCAACATCAAGTTTAAATGATGCTCTGCTTCTTCAGATACAAGCCAAGGGATGTATAAATGTACCCTACAAAGTGTAGTATTAGCATAGGAACAAATAGATAAACCAACAGAATACACTAGACAGTGAAGAAACAAACCCTCACATATTTGGTCAAATAATTTTCAACAAAAAAACCAGGCAAGATGATGGCATAAGAAAGTCTTTTTTAAACATTTATTTTGAAATATTATGGATTCATAAGAAATTATACAGATAGTACAGAGATGTCCTGCATGAATGTAACCTAGTTTCCCCTTTGATAACGTTTTATATACTCCTAGTATATAGGTATACCCAAACCATGAAGATGACATCAGTATGAAGTTTGTGCATAATTCAATGTCATTTTGGCCCAAGTACATTTGTATTCTCAGTATTGCAGACACAGAAACATTCCATTACCACGAAGATCTCCCTCCTCGGTGTCCCTCCTTCCTAATTACCCTCCCTCTCTGCCATCTCTAATCCCTGGCGAACACTAATCTGCTCTTTATCTCTATTAATTTTGTGATTTGGAGAATATTATTTAAAAGGAATTATATCCTCTATGGCCTTTTGATGTTGCCTTTTTTCCCACTCAGCATAATCACCTTGAAATCCATTCCGGTGTTATGTATAGCAAAGGTTCATTCTTTTCTTTTGCTGAGTAGTGTTTCCACAGTATTGTGGAGGAACCACAGTTTTCTTTCAATCATTCATCTCTTGTAGAACATTTTGGCTATTTCCACTTCTTTGTTGTTACACAGAAAGCTACTTTGAACAAAAATGCACAGATTTTGTGTTTTCATTACTCGGAAATTAATGCCTAGGAATGTGATTTTGAGGTCATATTCTAAGTATATGTTTAGTTTTATAAAAAAAATTGATTAAACTATTTTCAAGAGTAACTATCATTTTACATTTTTCCAGTGAAATATGACAGATTATTTCTTCATATCCTCTCCAAAATTTGGTATTGGTACTATTTTTTAGACACTCCAATAATACCAAATGATAACTCATGGTAGTATCGGTTTGTAGTTGAATAGTGGCTACCAGTGTTAAGCATCTTTTCATGAGCTTATTTGCTCTCCCTATAATCTCTTTGGCAAAACATCTTTTCATGGTTTTTTCCCATTTGCAAATTAGATTTTCATTAATTCCTGTTGAGTCAAGAATTCTTTATATGGTCAGATATGAGCTGTCAAATATGTGATTTGAAAATATATTTTCCCTTTTAAGGGAGTATAGAAAAACTGACTTTCATATGAAACAGAATAAAAGTTGATTTCTTTGTCATTCAGCACATAAAGATTAATTTGAGATAAATTTTAGACTTAAATGTGAACACTGAACTATGGCACTTCTAGAAAAAGTCTTAAGAAAATATATTTCTCCCTTGGGGTAAAAGAAACTTCTTCATCAAGCACATAAAACCATTAACAATAAAAAATTGATAAATTGGACTTCATCAAAAGTGAAAATTCTGCACATCCAAAGACATAGTTAAGGGAATGAATATATAAGTTGCAAACAAGGAAAATTTATTTGCAATAAATTTGTGAGACAAAGAACCATTAATTGGAATATATCAAAGTCTCCTACAAACTAGCAATTAAAAGACAGAAATCGTACTTTAAAAGAAAAATAGCCAAAAGCTTGAACAGATATTTGCAAAAGAAAAGCTATGTTAATGGTCAATGACAACCAAAGATATCCAGGGAAATGCAAATAAAAATTGCAATGAGATATCATTTCACACTGATTGGAAAGACTAACATAAAATAGACCTTAACATTAAATATTGGTGTGGGTGGAGAGTAGTCAGCAATGAAAAAAATAATTTGTAATTATTATGGATACATAATCATTGTATATACTTATAGGATACTTTTACATATGGCTGTAGTTGTTCAAAATGGTGAACAGTTTTGGAAAGCCATCTTGTATTTTTCTAAATAAAACAAAACATATATCTATGATATGACCAAATAATGACCCTCCTAGTTATTTAGCCAGAGCTTGAGAACATGTTTCCACAAAGAAATTTGCATAAGAATGCCCATAGCAACTATATTCATTATAGTAAAAGAGAAAAAAGAAAGGAGGAAAAGGCCACTATGAGAATTAAGGAATAAGTGTTTTGTATATTCATACAACAAAATACTAATCAACTACAAAATAATAAATTATTGATACACAACATGTCTGTATGTCAAATATATGAAATTTAAACAAAAAATTTCAGACACAAATCTGTAAGTACTATATGATTCCATTTATATTTAAAGTCCAACAAGAGGAAAAAATGGGTCTTTTATGACAAAAATTAGAAGATGTTGTGGGCAGAAGGGCTTGGAGGAGAGGAGTACATTGGAAAGAGATATGAAGTGATTCATACCTTTATTTGTCTGGTAGATACACATAAGTATATAATTGTCCAAATTCATATGGTTAAATATTTGAAATCTGTTTATTTTGCTGCACATGAATTATATCTTAATAAAAATGTTGTAAGTGAAAAATATGCAAGGAAGTAAGAAATGCAAATAGCCACTAAGCATTTGAAAATGTGTTCAGTGGGGCATGGTGGCTCACCACTGTCATCTCAGCACTTGGGATGCCGAGGTGGGTGGATTGCCTGAGCCAGACATTGTGACAGGCACCTGCAGTCCCAGGTGCTTGGGAGGCTGACACAAGAGAATCGCTTAAGCCCAGGAGTTTCAGGTTGCCGTGAGCTATGACACCATGGCACTCTACCAAGGGTGACAAGGTGAGACGCTGTCTCAAAAAAAAAAAAAAAAAAAAGAAAATGTGTTCAATTTCACTAGCAACCAAGAGTTCTAAATTAATGCAACAATATGAAATACTTTTGTCTATCAAATCAATAAGAATAAAGAATAAATGATAATTTCTACTTTTAGCAAGTTGTACAAAAAGAAGCTATCATTTATCTCTAGTGGGAATGTCAATTTCTACAACCTGAGGAGAATTGTTTGTAAAAACCTTATAATATCTCTACCTTCTGAACTAACATTTCCATTAAAAAATATGCAGATAAAAGCTACTTAATTTATAGCATGTTCATCTGTAAAAAATGAGAATAATGAAACTTGCTCTACCTGATTTTAAACTAGTTTTTTATGTAATGACATGATACACAGTATTTTGGATAAAATGGCTGTCCATTATGCAATGGGGGATATGAGGGAGAATCAGGCCATTAAATCAATACATAGAAGAAATGTCACATAGAGCTAACTTGTTACTGTGCCATCATGCATAGAGGAATGAGATTAATACAGCCTTCTGCACCTGAGTCTAAAGAAAAACAAAGCCCATCAAGAAAAACAATGTATAAGACAGTAGATGTAAAAGATCTTTGAAATTTCAAATACTGTATGTGGTAAAATAACCTCAGATATGTACTTATTATCATTATCAATTTTATTCTTCTTTTGCACTTCTGGTCTATTACTGACAGCTTCACACTATATTTGCACTAATCTTTCAAAACTTAGGGTAATGCTGTGGAAAAAATGAGATAAACCAAGTGAACAGTCTGAAGATTAACACAATGCTCATATTTTTAAACAATGCCAATCTTCACGTTAACTGACTGAAAGTCAAGACTTTCGATTCCTGCAGTATAGTAGAATCGCCTGAAGATATGAAGGTCACTATGAAACTTTCTAAGACAGACTATGTTATGGTCCCTTCTTTCACTTCCAATAAACAAGAGTCAACAGTGTCCTTTGAGATTCACCTGTGCAAGTTTCAACTTGCTTGGCTTATTGGAGTTGCTGGCAAAGCTTCATTTGCGTCCATCTGCGTGGATTTTATGTTTCTCGATTTTGTGTATCTCAAAACTTTCGTAATGACCCGAGTATATTCTTATGTTGCAAACTGTTCTATGTTTCCATACTAGATTAACTAAAATAGAATCTCGGAATGCTAGAGCCTACACATTGATAGGGTTTCAAACTTCCCCAGGTGACTCAAAGGAGCAGCTATGAGGAAATTGAGTTAGATAGAGTTGTGGGATTAGGGATTTTACCCTGCTGCAGAGGATATGAAGACTGCTTCTTTGAGTTCCTCTTAGAAATACAGCATGATTTGTAAATATTGTCATGGTCAGAGGTCAACTATTACACCTTCTCTATTATTTTGCAGGTAGGATCATAGTTTTAGGTTGGAAATTTTCTCCTTTGACTTATTTCTATCACAGTTGGTTTGTTAATTAGACACAGAGTCTGGCTTCCTTTACTGTGAAATATAATTCTGTTATCAGCAAAACCACATTCTGCCCAAGGTGATTTCTCCATTGGCTTTAATCCCCCTTTTCAAATCCATGAAATAAAGAGCATTCCAAATGAAGGAATGAGTAGTCATTTGCGCTAAAAAAGACTTTCAGTTTAGATTTCAGATATTCTAACCTCCTGTAAAAGCTTGATAAAAAAGGAACCAGGGCTTTTAATTAATTGTGTACAGAAAGTTGACAGAATTCTACTGGGAGACATTCCTAATAATCCATGCACGTAAAGTAGTGGGAATTGTTTATAAACATAAATGAATTGAAACGTTTATAACCCTGGAATAAAAGGTGATGAGAAATCAGACCGTGGTTGGTAACCTCACAATTAAATTCTCAGTTAGTAAATGACTTACTTGAGAATTCTCTTTTATCTTTGTTTTCCAATATGTTCCTGAAAGAAAAGAGAAAAGAAAAATCTCAGCTAGAACTTGAGTAGGAAACTCTGGAGAGGCTGTATTATATACATATAACTTTAATAACTTTTGGTTAGTTTGAACATTGCAGAATTTGCAGTAAAAATAGTCTCCATTCTCTTATTCTCTGTACACACACGTATACACACTCACACACAAAAAATATATGTAGTGTGTATTTATATAGAAACAAACAAAATAGGATTGGGAATTAGTGATTTTAAATGCAAAAATTTTAAAAGTGTGGTTTTGAGGAAAAACAGTTATTTCTAAAAGAAAACCATCAATATTGAGTGATGTTTGCACATTTTTACACTTCACATTTCAGGTTGGATATTTTATGAATGTAAGTGTCAAACTATAATGGTAGATTTAGTTTACTTTACCTCTAATGCTTGGCTGTAAACAATTAGCTTCTCATAAAATTATTTCATATTGATATCACAAGCTGATTCATACGACTAGTTATCCAAATACAAGCAAATATATTTGCATTAAAATTATTGAATTCTTTAAAATTGCTCCTTATACTTCTTTTCATCTTCCTCAAACTTATTTCAAGAAAAAGACAGAGAGAGGCATTGTTCGTTCATTTTATATCAGTGGAAAACATCAGTGTTCCCCTTCTGCCTGTTGGGACCTGAGTGTCTCCTTTTGCCTGTCGTCCACACTTGATTATTGCCTTCATGAGGGCAGGAAGCAATATTCCTACTACTCCAAACATCATCTAGCCTAGTCCCTGGCAAATATTATGCCATTTATGTATTTCTTTTTAGATAAATTGAATTAAACCTCATTTTTCTGTAAGTACTTCCAATCTTGATAAAATCATTCCATTTATTCACTGAAAATCCTGTTTTGATGACTCTGATTCTAAGAATAATTTTTCTTCAAACCAAGTAAATTTACTCTAGATATAGGATGTTCTCCCTTTTTATACAGATAAATTTATCTGGGATGCTCATATACTATTTTTCAGCACTGTTCTCGTATACTATCCAAAGAAGTAGAATTACTAAGGCAAAAAACCTATTAAGTAAGATAAAACTAAACTGCATTACTGATGTCTACCACACCTAATGCTTCCATTATTATTACATTGAAACATGAATGCAGTCATAATTACATCTGCACTGAAACTAATGCTCTACCTAGAATGAACCTGTTGGCTCAAACATAGTCATATTAATATCTTAGTTGCTGTTGAAACCTAAATAATATGTTTAACAGTGAAATTTACATTTCCTTGATCCTAAGAGTTCTTAGGCACAATTTTGCATATATAAAAATATACACACGCAATGGGACAAAAACAGATATTGGCAAAAATATTACTAATACTTTTGACAAAGGTACTATGTATTTGGAATGTATGGAACAATATTCCACAATTAACTTTATCTTTCTTATGAATCATTAATAATAAATTGAATATAAATTGTATAATATGTTTTAAATTTTAAGCGGTAATTTTCACAAGATTAATTATGTAAATTTAACCTAGTTCTATTTACAATCCTGTTCATGGTATACATTATTCTATATTTTAAATTATTTTATAGTACATCCCATGCTATGTAAAATAAATATTATCCTACATGTACATATGAATTAATTTTTCTTTGGGAATGTTGTCCGGATTGAGCCTATATCTAAATATTGGAAGTGGTGCTCTTTTAAGCTCTCTTTAGTTTAACTTGAGGCAGTAAACACTACATTTTATGGCCGATTAGAACTAAAACCTAATTTCCCATAAATAATTTGATCTAATGTTTGTTAATTTGTTTCCTGCCATCACTAGCTACACGGGATGTGGCTCTTTTCAGTCCCACACTCATACATAAAAGATAAAAATGTAGTTGTTAAAAGACCTGTACAAGATGGGTCGATATTTTTTATTTAGCAATAACTTTGATGTATTTCATAACAGAACTTTAAAAAACTGTTTTAAAAAGATATATGTTTGACAGGACACCATTAAATTTTTAAAAGATGAGCTAGTGATAAGATTTTCTAAAGAGAGACAGTATTTTCTATTCTGGTTAGAGAATTAAGGTTATCCATTTTTTCACATGTAAGGTGGTTACTTTCAAGTGAACAGCATAGCTGAAGTTTCAGAATTTGGTGTTGCCCAAGCATAGAGGCTCACGCCTACAATCCTAGCACTCTGGGTAACCAAGGCAGGTGCATTACTTGAACTTTCACGTTCAAGAATAGCCTGAGTAAGAGTGAGACCCTGTCTCTACTAAAAGTAGAAAAACTAGACAAATATAGTGGTATAGGTGTGTAGACCCAGATTATCGGAAGGCTGAGACAAGAGGATTGTTCAAGACCAAGAGTGAGAAGTTGCTGTGAGTTATGATGACACCACAGCCCTCTACCTGGGGCATCAGAGTGAGACTTGTCTCCAAATGATGATAAAATAATAATAATAATAACAACAACAACAACAACGACAACAGCAACACTAACAACAATTTGGTGTAGAGCTTATACTTACTGAAAGAGCTTTTCTACTTTTAATTTGCCAATTTTTAATCATGTATGAGTCTTTTGCATACATAAAAAAGTAAAAAATAAGTGAAACAAATTTCACTGATAAGTGATAAGACATTTAAAAACTTTTGAAAATACAAGGATAAGACATTTAAAAACTTTTGAAAATACAAGGTTTAACTCTTGTAAATAAATTTTGAGTCAGCTTTGTCCAGGTCCATGTTTTCAACCATATTTCTCTTACAGCCGTTGAGGACATTAGTACTGCTGCTTTTCTTGAGAGTGGTCCGTGTCCCTGGGATTTCTTTAAACTACTGACACTTACCACGTAACTATTAATGCTGGCATTTCCTTCATTTCTAGACCTGGCATCCAGGAAAGGTTTTCAGACAACATTCAGGATTTATATTCTCTTCTCAAATGATACTTGAAGATTTAGTATCATCTAGTTAAATTCTTCAAAACAACAGCCAGGTTAACCACGACAACTGTATAACTTCCGCTGCTGTCCAACAACAATCTTAAAGCATCATTGATTATTAGAGGCAACACATGGTATAGAGCTCAGAGATGTTAAAATGTGTGTGTGGGGGGGCGGGGGGTGGAAGAATCTTTAGAATCAATGAATTTGCTATTATACTCTCATCTCTTCTTACCCTTTGTTTTACTTCGTTCCTGGAGACTGGTGGTGGAATGATTTATCTGATTAGTCAATTTGGAAAAAATAAACTAGTTATACCAGCTCAACTCCTGCCTGCCTTTGAGTAGCTGGTTTCTCTCTAAAGTGCTTCCCTCTGCTCGTCATCTCAAGGCCAGGCTCACTGTTAGGGAGAGACTGTCCGTGGTCCAGCCATGCTATAGCTTGGATTCTTCAATCTGTCAAATGCTCATTTGCTGCATTTCAAAGTTTATCTTTCAAAGTAGCACTTTCAATAATATTTTCTTTCTTTCATTATTCTTTTGTTTTTCTCTCAGTTTTTAATTATGCCCTTTTCTCACACACCAAGAGACCCCAAAGTAACATGGCTGATGATGGGCTTTTAAACCATATTGTCTCCCTCATTTCCTCTGTTGCTTGTGGTTTGCCTTAGCCAGAATTTATTAATATTGGATTTACCTAAGATATCTTTGAAGTAGTATTTTTTTAAAGAGAGTTGCCTATTTTATAAGGATAAGTTTAATTAAATATGGAAAATGTCTCAAACACATCACATATAACACATTGAAAGAAAATTGAATGCAGTGAAGCTCCATTGTCAACTCCTATAGGTCACGGAACTATAATTTCCCTTCAGGTAATGTTTCCAAATTCCTGACAAATGTCCATCTTCAGGAATTAGAAATGAGAAATCAGAATTCCTAGAAATTTTAGGAATTTGAATACTAATAAAAATACTCAATATATATTTACACATGAAATAATGTATAAAATTGATGAAATGTGATGAATATATATGTTCATATATTATAGATTCAAATGATGAATATATATATGTATACATATATACTTGCTCAATAATGAATATGAATTGAGTGGCACCTGTGGCTCAAAGGAGTAGGTCACTAGCCCCATATACCAGAGGTGGTGGGTTCAAACCTGGCCCTGGCCAAAAACTGCAAAAAAAAAAAAAAAAAAAAAAAACCATAATAATAATAAATATGCATTTTTTCTGAAGGTGCTATACTATAAATTTCTGGCGCTTTCTCTAAAACAAACTAATATAATTATAAACAAATACAATCTCAGTATGAACTGATGTATAGTAACATAACTGAATCTTTCATTACCATGTAAAAAAATCCCCTCTTGATTTAGACATGCAATGAAGAAAATATCAAAATAATGGGATATTAAGACAAAATAAATGTGAAATGTGAAATTATTTTAAATTGATTACTTAATCTTTAAAAGTTGATATTTTTAAAATTGAATTTTAAAATATAAAAGCCTTAATTACCCTATCCTTGGTTTGTGACAAATATTCTAAGCATAGAGATATTTCTTTCATTTATTTTTATTGACATTGATTAAATTGTGCGTAAGGCTTACAAAGTACCTCTACGGGATGGATGTTAGGTAACTCATTGCTTTTTATCAGCTAATTTCTTTTTAATAAAGATGAAAATATTTGTTGTGTTCTCCCTGAGTTTCCTTTTGTGATTAATGCATTGCTTTTAGTAATTTGGATTCCAGATCAGGTTCTGAAATTATATTGTAATATTTCACGTCAACAGTCACATCTTCTCTTGGTATTTCTTCTGTTAAAGTAGCCTTTAGTGAATTTGCAAACACTGGGAAACACCACCATTTTTTTAAAGCTGGAGAACTCACTTCTTTGCTCTTCAGCCAGATGTCATCTTGATGCTCTTGTCCATTTGTATTAATATCACTTAATAGATACTATTTTTTATGGTTCTGAAGGGCTAAATTGAATTTTGCTCTTAATCACAGAACCTAACCAATTGACAGGTGACTGTAGTTTAATAATTTGGGTCAGTTCACTCCTTTTTGTATTAATTTCATATCCTGAGATGACATGAACAACTGTAATCTCTTTTGTAACATAGAAAAGAGCAATTTTCTTGAAATGAGAAGTTAGAAAGCAAATAATTATTATTTGTCTTTTAAAGAAAAAAGTAGAACAGATGAGCCACCATATCAAAATCTCTCCCTTCTTTTTCTTTTTTTTTTTTTGAGACAGAGCCTCAAGTTGTCACCCTGGATAGAGTGCCATGGCATCACAGCTCACAGCAACCTCCAATTCTTGGGCTCAAGCGAGTCTCCTGCCTCAGCCTCCCAAGTAGCTGGGACTACAGGTGCCCACCACAACGTCCAGCCATTTTTTGGTTGCAGCCATCATTGTTGTTTGGCGGGCCCAGGATGGATTTGAACCCGCCAGCTCAGGTGTACGTGGCTGGCGACTTAGCCCGCTGAGCCACAGGCACCACGCCTCCCTTCTTTTTCTTTCTTTATTGTTTTAATTTATTTTCCAGTGAAAAATAAATACTTCTACTTAGGGATAATTCCATAAGTTTCCAATCAGTTTTGTATGGTGTATGAAAGTGAATGATCAGAGACAGATAGTGTAAGATAAACCTCTGTAAATGCAATTCATATATATTGCCAAGTCAAATGGATTTTGTAACCTAATGTCACAGGATACTCTGTGCTATTTCACAAGTGCAAGGGCTGCACTTATGTCCTGTAAGATTCAGAATTTACAAGAGGACTTCAGAAGTTTAAGAACAAAGATGCTGCCTTATAGAACTATAACTACAGCAGAAATCATTAGGAGGATCGAGCATTGTTTCCAAAGAAACACATAACTTCTACACTTCAGAACAATGTTATTAACTTTTTTGTGTGTGTCTAGACATAGTTCTATACTATGCCCTGAGCAGAGTGCAATAGCATCATAGCTCACTGCAACCTCAGAGTCAGGCTATGGGCATCCTGCTGCCTCAGCCTCCGAAGCAGCTGGGATTACAGGCGCTTGCCGCAGCGCCCAGCTGGGTTTTTCCATTTTTTTTTTTTCCATGAGTCAGGGTCTCACTCTCGCTCAGACAAGCCTCGAACTCCTGAGCTCAAGCAATCCGCCCACCTCAGCTTCCCACAGTGCAGGGTTACAGGAGTGAGCCATGGACAATCCTCTCTCTTCAGTAGAATTATTTTTATCTTTACACATGTAATAATAACTAATTTTATGAAATAGAATTAAGACAGCCAGTATACTGAAGATTATCTTATATGATGAAAGTGGCAACTAGGACACTTTTTTTTTTTTATTTAGAAAACTCATTGAGGCTTGCAATCAATTTGTGTTGTCTAACAAGCCATTATTCCATCTTTAACAGTAAGTACCATGATAATGAAAACTCAAAACATTCCATGTCACCAATTACTAAAATTATGGAAAGTAACTGGCATTTGGATATTGATGAAATTGGAGATCTTTGAAATCTAGTATCTTAAAATATGTATTTCCTGCTAAATCATGATGGGAGGGAGAAACAGAGAACTGATTTATTCTAATCTCTAGGATATGCTTTACATGCTTCAAAACATCAAGGCTTCCCTTTCATATTTCTCTTTGGAGTATTTTCCTTTGCCAAGTTACAACTTCTTCAGTGAAGACTCATTTCTACAACATCTTTCATGAAGCTTTCCTTTGGGTACCAAGGAAGTTCTATTTGACATATTTTCCATCTAATTCAGGCCTAATTTTGAAAGGGTTTAAAATGTTAAAATATATATTTAGTACCACCACCAATGCTCCGTCATCCCACTTTATTTATTCGTATTATCTGTGTGTTGCTTGTCATATTTAGGACGAAATGATGTGTTGTATTTAATCAATTTATTTATATCTTTTTATGTAATGGTATTTTGTACATTTTCAATACTATTTTCATATCTGCATAGTTGCTATACACACACACATATGTATGTGTCCTGGAACTCCAAAAGGGCAAGAATCATGGATATTTTACACTTGACATTACATGAAACATGACTTATTAATGACTGTTCACCTTCTTTCCTTAATAATAATTTTAAAATATATGAGTTTACTATAATTTAGGCAGAAAATCAATTTATTCAGAATGTCCTATTCTCCATATTTTCTGGATAAACACGATTTTATTTCTAAACCCAAGGGATTTGAGAATGTTATGTCTGATAATTATTTGTTTCATTCTAAACTTGGTCACACCTCTCTGACTCGCCTGTGATGAATTCTCAAACTCTTTCTAGGGTTAAGCTCAAGTCTGTTCATGGAAGCATGACGAGTTTCAGGTAGAAAAAGTGACAACAAAATGTGATGCATTCTAATTAGATTTTACTGTCATCCAGGCTAGGACCTTTGGTGATAATATATCCACAAGAAGTGGAAATTGAGTATTAAAGCCTAATGAAAGAATCTTAATAAAATTTATAAACACTTTCAAACTAAATGAAAATTCAAGCTGGTGGGTTCTATCTAATTTTATAGGTACTACATTTTCTAAGACTCCTGCTGCCTTGCAATCTGAGGAAATTATGTTAGTGGATAAAGGTCTCTGTTGATCAATTTGGGATTATAAAATTCCTAGAGTTTTCTTTACAAAAAAAGCTTCTTCCACATGTTTATTAGAGTATTTCCAAGTTGTGCCTCATTAGATTTTCATTTGTTGTTATTGCTGTTGTTCAATTAAAAACAAGGGTAAGCTGTAGGCCACAGTAGGCTAATTTAGAGAAGTTCTAGTAACCTTTCAGAAGCTTGGTGCCAATTTGCCTGCCATTCTGTCAAAGTGTGAAACAACGGGAATGTAGGTAGAGGCTGTACCACTTTCCAGAGAAGCTAGATCAGGGTTGTTAATAGACTATCTACAGGCTCGGCGCCTGTGGCTCAGCAGGCTAAGGCGCCAGCCATGTACACCTGAGTTGGCGGGTTCGAATCCAGCCTGGGCCTGCCAAACAACAATGACGGCTGCAACCAAAAAATGGCCGGGCGTTGTGGCGGGCGCCTGTAGTCCTAGCTACTTGGGAGGCGGAGGCAAGAAACTCGCTTGAGCCCAGGAATTGG
>CAUYRH010127131.1:0-10461 GCA_963574655.1 Perodicticus potto | reverse complement strand
GGTTCGAACCTGCCACCCTCGGTGTGTGTGGCTGGCACTGTAACCACTGTGCCCTCGGGCGCTGAGTCTGTTTATATTTATTTGATCTGAAGGTATCTATCAAAGAATGAGAAAGACATTTTCATCTATGTGCTTGGACCAATTCTCCATGCATGGCTAGCAATTTTTGCCTTGCATATGAATTTTGAGGTAAATGCTGAGCTTTGTGTTCAATTACCCTGTCTCCGGGACACGTTGGAAATTCTTAGAAGTAACATTTTGAACCGTAAAGTTTTATTATTGGTCTACAGAAAATAAGAGAGCAAAGCTGTGCCAACGGAACAGAGGAAGTGAAACCCCTTGAACTCTCAAGCCTTCACATTTAAATTTTAGCACAGGGACCTCTGGCCTTTGGTTCAAAATGCTATTTTTAAAAACTTCCAACGTGTCCCTGAGACAGGGTAATTAAACACAAAGCTCAGACAAGGCCAGGGGAATGGCCAGGGTCACAAAGTCAGAAGGGAAACCAAGGCACGTGGAATCACAGCCCCTCGTTCTGCAGCGGCAGCACCAGGCAGCCAGAGGGAGAAGGCCAAGGGCGCCCTGGAGGCTTTGTAGGGGCTTCAAGGGGAGTGCAGCCCACTCTGGCTTCATGTTTCAGCAGATAGCCCCTTTCGACTGCCCAGGTCTCTGTGCTCCTTGGGAATCTTTCCTGCTACCCAGAGAGCACTGCTGGCACAGAGGTTAGAGGAGAGAGTGGTGCCATCAAACCCAGTTCCCTCTCTGTGGCCCCCTGGCCCTTTCCCATCCTCTTCTCTCTACCTGGAGAGCTGTCCCATCTTTAGTCCTTACTCCGTCACAGGAGCACGAGCACACTCATATACCCTCTGCCCCACTGCAGAGTGGCGTCTTTTCTGTTTGAACTTCCTATCAGCTTCCCACCACCTCCAGGATAAGGTCATGACATTACATTCACAAAGTGGCTGCACATCAGGAAAGGTTCAAAGAATAAATAAACAAATGCCCCTTCCCCATCTCCTGCACCTGCCGGCCTGCCCGCAAGACACTGCTCTGCACCCCCTGCCAGCCTCTTTCACAACTGCCTGCCTTGCACACACTGCTGCCTCACCTCACATCCCCTTCCCCTTTCCCACCTTGCAAACTTCTCCTTCTCCTTCCAGATCCAGTTCAGCACTGGCTGCCTGCTCAGGAAAATCTTTCTGCTGCCCCTCCAGGCCGAGTTCTGCGCCCCACTGCTGGGTTTCATGCCTTAGCCCTCTCTCCTTTCCCCTCTGTCTCAGGTCTTACTATCTGCAGTGTCACTTCCTCTCGGCCCATCCACTTCCCTTAGCAAGCAGGGGACGCCTTGGGGCAGGGCAGTGCCTGACCTCCGGTAAGAGCAAAAACCTTGGCACTAGTTACCAGCTGTGTGACTTTGGTAGGTTACTTAGCCTCTCGGTACCTCAGTGTCCTCATCTGTAAAATGGGAATGTTCTAGAAGCAGAGCCTAAGATGGGGGTTCTTTTTTTATTTTTTATTTTTTGAGTCAGAGTCTCACTTTATCACCCTCGGTAGAGTGCTGTGGCATCACAGCTCACAGCAACCTCTAACTCTCAGGCTGAGGCAATTCTCTTGCCTCAGTCTCCTAAGTAGCTGGGACTACAGGCACTCACCACAACGCCTGGCTATTTTTTTGTTGCAGTTTGGCCGGGGCTGGGTTCGAACCTGTCACCTTCTGTATATGGGGCTGGTGTTCTACCCACTGAGCCACAGGCGCCGCCCAAGATGGAGTTGTTTTTTTTTTTTTTTCTTGTAGAGACAGAGTCTCGCTTTATTGCCACCCTTGGTAGAGTGCTGTGGCATCACAGCTCACAGCAACTTCCAACTCCTGGGCTTAGGTGATTCTCTTGCCTCAGCCTTCCAAGTAGCTGGGACTACAGGCGTCCGCCACAATGCCCGGCTATTTTTCTGTTTTGCAGTTCGGCTGAGGCTGGGTTTGAACCGGCCACCTTTGGTACATGGGGCCAGCGCCCTACTCGATGAGCCACAGGTGCTGCCCATGGATGGGGGGTTCTTATAGAAGCTATTTATTGATGGGGCCAGGGAAGCAAGATAGAGTAGCAGAAGAAGCTAAGCGAAGATGCGGTTTCAGGAGAATCTAGCTTCAGCCCGATCCCTGGGGAGAGCCAGAGCGAGAATGACACAGTGGATATGTCCCACCCAAAGGCCAGGGGTCTGGGCTGTCACACCTCATGTTAGTCCACACCCAGCCCGTAGCAGAGACAGGCATAATTGCCCCTGGAGAAGAAATGCCCATCAGCTTGGGGCAGTCCTTCGGAGAAGGGTTCAGGTGTTGGTGGCTGACACCCACAGTGAGTGGGGAGATCTGGGCTGGGCTGGGGCAGGGGGAGCAACCCCAACAGCATCTGCTATGGGGGTCAGTCCCTACCTGGCAAGGTGGTTGTTTGAAGAGGCATGCAGAATCCCTGACATGGAATCACATGAGAAAACCCCACACCTCATTAGCTATTATTACCAGAAACGTCGTTGCTTCCTCTGGCTCGCGGCCCTCAGCCCAGGGTACAAGGAAGGAAGGAAGGATGGAGGTGGGGATGTGACTTGAGTCACAGGCTTCTGTGGCTCCTTGGTGTGGCAGCCTCTTGAGGCGTAAATGAGGGAGGAGGCCCCTTGAGGCTGTGCGGTGGAGACACAGGACCTCAGTTTCCTCATCTGTACTGCGGTCTCCACCTGCCTTGTCTGCTTTGCAAGGCCGTCTGGGAGGGCCAAGAGGAAGGTATGGGGAACAGGCAGTGGTAAGGAAGGGCCAGACGTAAAGGAGCAGTGAGCGCCTGCCTCAGAATCAGAAAGGACGTGGTTCATGAGGTAATAAAGACAGCATAACTACAGACGTCTGGACAGAAATGCCTCACAGACCCACAAAGTGCGACTGCAGCTGGTTCCTCGGGATCGTGGACAGGTTAAAGACTGGGCACCTGGGGTGGACTAATGGCCACAGAGGCCCTCAGGCCCTCTCAGAATCCTCCATGCCAAGCCCTGTGAGGGGAGATGACAGAGAAGCCAGGGCCTCCGCCTCCTCTGAGGGAGGCCGGTGATATCGGGGCTTCTGAGGATGTGTGAGCCTGGATGCAAAGGCTGACGAGCTGAAAGAGCCCTAGCTGTGGGGTCTGTGCCAGCTAGTATGTAAAAGTGGGGAAACGGAGGCCCTTTGCGGGGAAGGCCTTGCTGGCACTCACAATGAGTAAGAATCAAGGGCAGGGCCAGACTGGCCCGCTGGGCTCTTTCTAGGAGGCAGCACCCCCTTCCCTTCCATGGACCCCATGGGGGCACCTTCAGGAGAAGTTAGCAGCCTTTTCCTTCCTCGTCCACAAAAGCGGGCAGAGCGGGCCGAGACGTCCCCATTAGGACACATCCATTTCCGTGAAGCAATGATGAAGCAGGGGCTGGCTGTTTCCTCTGAAACCATCCTCCCCTATTGCCCCTCACAAGGACAGGGCCCTATAAGACTTCAAGCACAAGTCACAGGGCTTTCCCGATGAGGAAACTAAGGTTCCCAGCAGTGCAGGGACCTGCCCAGGTCACCAGCTAGAGAGTCGCAGAACTGGGAGCTCAAGAAACGTCTTCTCACTCTTTTAGGGCCCTCCACAGGCTATGCCCCAACTCAAGTCTGCACGCTGAGCCTCAGGCCCAGCAGGATGGTCCCCCTCCTATAGCCGACAAAGCCTCTCTTTCCTTGTCTTTGGAAACATAGAAATCTGGATCCCAGCCCATGTTGTCAGTTGTTAAACTGCCCCCTTCACCCAGCCTCCTTCCTACACAAATGGCTGGGGCTTTCCACCAAGGGGCACTTAGGGTTTCCAGATGCACCTTTCTCCAGGACTGGGTTGCCCTATTGCCAGCCCTCGCCTGGCTGGGATAGCAGGAGACCAGACAGTGGCCTGGCCTCTCTCACTCAGCCCTGGCAGTTTGGGTCCAGCAGCCATAGGAAGTGGCTGGTGGCTGGTGGGGCCTCCAGGAGAAGGCTCCAGATGCCTCTCCCTGACTCTCTCAAGGCCAGTGGTCTCCAGGCTTGTCTGCACATTAGCATACCCCGTGAGGAGTGGGGGTGGGGTGGGGTGGGTCACATCTTTCAAAAATTCCAGCAGGTCACACTCCGATCTGCTTGGAACTCAATCCCTGGGGGTGATAGCAGGCATGGGCACTTTTGGAGGCTCCCCAGGTGCCAACTGCTGGCTTCTGCTCTGGGCTGCAGGTGACGCCCAGCTCCCCACTCCCTCTGGGATCAAACAGGCTCTTGGCTCCCAGACAAGCGCTGCTTCTCTGGCAACTAGAGCCTGGTGATTCTTGCCCGAGAGGCCCAAAAGACCCTTGAGGCGGCCATGCTTAGATGAAGACCCTGAGTGTGTCCGCCATGACCACTCTCGGCCTGGCCCCCTCCCTGAGCTGGCGCCTGCCTCATGACCATCCCTTGGCACCTCATGTCCCCGCTCTGTGGCACTGCCAACTCCTCCCACATAGGCTGCAGCTTCAGCACACTCACACCAAAGTGAAAATAAAACTGAAGTCTGGAAATTCCCTCTTCAGCCCTGACCATGGAGGGAGGCCAGGTGTGAGGATCCCAGAGGAATCTCATGCTGGTCTAGGAGTTGGGGCAGGAGGCCCAGAGAACTGGGCATGTGAAGGAGAGAAGGCCTGGATCCCAGGGGTCGGACTTGTGGTCTGGAAATGGCTTTGCCCACTTTGCAGGGCAAATTGGCAGTGACTTCTACCCAAGTCTTAAAGTGCCTCTACCTTTTGACCCCACGACTAAATCTCTCAGTGCCAAGCCACATGGATTGCCGTGAGGCTCCGATGCATGGGGTTATGGACTGAATGTCTGTGTCCTTATGTCCTAGTGTCTTGGAATCCTGACACTAGTGGGATGGTCTTAGGAGGTGGGGGTCTTTGGAAGATAATTAGGTCATGTGAGCCCTGGTGAACAGAACTGATGCCTTATAAAAAGAGGCCCCAGAGCTCTCTAGCTCTGTCTACCCTTCTGAGGATACAACTGGTCAGAAGTCTGTACCCAGAAGAGGGTCCTCACCAGAACCTGACCATGCTGGCACCCTGATCTCAGACTTTGGCCTCCAGAGCTGTGAGAAATAAGTTTCTATTGTTTATGGATATTTACAAACAGTCTACAAAACTTTGCTATAGTGGCCCCAATGGGCTAAGACACAAGGAGTCCTGGACAAGGAAGTTCCTGCAGCAGTGTTTGAACCACCCAGACAACTACAATCAAGTTTGGGGAGAGCACACTGTGGGATCTGGGGCATGAGATTATTTGTTGATAGGGCTGGACCCTCAGGATACATTATGGCATCAACAAGACACATTGTATAACGATATGCACAAAATAGTATCACCTGCCTTAAAGATACACAGCAAGGGAACAGAAATACTGTATTTCTATCCATACTATTATGGTATGTTTTTACAACTTTGGAATTAAGAGCATGAATTTTGGAGCCAGGCTGTCTAGATTCAGGACAGACCACCATTTTCAGGCTGTGTGATGTCAGGCAAGTTGTGTAGCCTCTCTGGGCTTCCGTGGTCTCATCTGTAAAATGGGGATAATAGCAGCATCTCTCTCAAGGGTTGTTGTGGGGCTTAAGTGAGTTAATATGAGTAAAGTGCTTAAAACAGTCCCAGGAACTTAGTAAGCTCTAAGTATTATTTTTATTATGTGAACTTTATTTGCTTAAAGTTCTGGAAGCAACAGATTTTTTTGCCAAACAGTGGTTACCTCGACAAAAGGGACAGGCTTGGAGCTGGGAGCAGTGAGTAAAGGCGATTTCAGCTTTATGGATAGGGGTTTAACATGTTGCAAGGAGGATTTAGTCATATTTTACTTGTGTGACTTAAAATTGTTTGAAAGTAAAGGAAATCAGTGACCGGAAGTCTAGGCCCTTGGGAGTTAGAAGAAGAATTCTGCTTCCTACTTGGATCATCTGAACCATTCTCTTCCATCCTGGATGACTCCGTTAGACCCATAACACAGAAAGGGCTCGGGGGCTTGGAAGCTGAAGCCTCAGTTCTGAGCCCCAGGTGACTTGCTGGGTTACAGTAAACAAGTCCTTGCCGTCTTTGAGCCACAGTTCATGTATCTGTCAAGCAGGGGTTTGACTTTCTACCCAGCCCATCTCCCCAGGGAACCTCAGAGCTGATACAGAAAAGAGCCTCCAGGGTTAGGAGGTCTGAGTTCAAATCCTGATTTCAACATTTTTGGCACTATACAACTTTGGGCAGGTTTCCTAACCTCTCTGTTCCACAGTTTCCTCATCTCCAAATGGAGGTGATGATTTCACATCCTCTTCACAGGGTCACTGTGAGGGCTGGAGACATTAATACACATGAAGGGCTTAGCATAATGAAAGGAGTGTCCAGCCTGCAGCCACTGCCAGGTGGCTCTCAGGTACTGAGTTCCCAGCACAAGCTGGGCATCTGGTTCCCGCATTCCACCTGCATTTCCCCGCTGGATCCTCAAGCAACCTTTCCAGGCAGATGTTTCCTGTATTTTACAGATGAAGAAACAGACACCAAGAAGTCAGGCAGGTTCCATCTCTGCTGATTCCAGAGGCTGCTTCCTAACAGAAACACACAACCCTGCCTTCAACAAATGGCCTTCCTTTAAAAAAAATTATCAACGCGAATACCTCTTTATGATTTTTCTGCTTACAAATACGACCTGCACTCATTTGGAAATTTCCAACCATTGCAGGAATATACAACATAATGTTTCCCTAGATTCCCATCCTCTAGGGACGTGTGTTTGAGGACTTTTTTTTTGGGGGGGGGAGGGTCTTATCTGAGAAACAAAACATCATTTCCTTAAAATTTTTTTCTAGAAACCATCTCACTTTTAACTTTTTTTTTTTAAAGTATCATTTGCCCTGAACATCAAAAAGAAAAACAAGGCAGCACCTGTGGCTCAAAGGAGCAGGGTGCTGGCCCCATATACGGGAGGTGGTGGGTTCAAACCCAGCCCTGGCCAAAAAAAAAAAAAAAAAAGAAAAAGAAAAAGACAAGGAAGACACAAAACAAAACGATGCTGTTGAACTGAAGCTGGGAATTGTTGTCCACCCAAGGCTCAGACTTGAGGCCCAGCCTCCCTTGTTGAAGAGGAGAGCGGTGGTGGTATGAGAGGTCTTACAGCACCTGACCTAAGACGTTCTCTTTGACTAGGGAGGAAGGATGAAATAGACCTGAAAAGAGAACAACTTTCTCTTTTTATGAGTCACTTTAATTGGACATCCCATCCACTTTCCTCCTAAGATCCCCTTGTTGACTTCCAATGGATGAGTGTTTATTTGAGGAAACGGCCTGTTTCAATAAGAGGATTCTCAAGCCCAGAAATGCACAGAACACCCTCAGAGCTGAGGGGAAAGACTACCCAGAAACACATAAAACAGCAAGCTGTTTCCCTCTTCCCACATCACACTGTGGTAAAATCTGCACTTCTCAGAGTTCCAGCCCCCAAGGTGTGAATGCTCCCTCCATTCCTCCAGGAGGGGCAGAAGGGACTCACCAAGGCAAGGGGCTGAGGTGGGGTCTGGTCCCAGAACAGAGCAGAGCCCACTTTGGCCCCTCCATCCAGGAGATGGGTGTTGGGGGATCCAGAAGCTTCCCGGAATCTGCAGCCTCTATACATTGGCGCAATCTTTTAGGGGAGAAATTTGGCAACACAGTCTCAAACACTTTAAGAATAAAAATCCATATATCCCTTTAGAAGTCCACTTTGAAAATCTAGTCTAGAAAACAATCCGGAACGTAAGCAGAGCTCTAGCTACAAGGATGTTCACCATGACACTTTATGCCTAGGTGTCAGTGGGGCACCAGTCTGGCTGAACACAAGTCCACCCATAGCACCTTGACCTGTAGAAGGCTACAGCCTCCCCACCAAGCTCTGCAGTTCCTGCAGGGGTGGGTGGCAGGTTGCAATGGCACGGGTGTCCTCTTGCCCAGGGCTCCTCCTCCAGGTCCAGCCCTTTGTTAAAAAGCACGCAAAAAACTCCCTCCCAAGTAACAACTGTGAACGCAAAAGCAGACTTTAGGCCGGGCACAGTGGCCCACGCCTATAATCCCAGCACTCTGGGAGGCCGAGGTGGGAGGACCGCTTGAGCTCATTTTGAAACCAGCCTTTCTCCTCCTCGCTCCTTTCCTCTTCCTTCTATCTCTCCGCCTGCTTTCCTCTTCCTCCAGACATCAAGTTTCCTGGCTCTCTGCCTCAGTCTTCTCAAGTCTTCAATCAAGTGTCCCAAGTGCAACCTAACGAATGAGGCCATGCCTGGCCTCTCTACCCCAAACCTCCCTTGGCCCCAGCACGCTGCGTCCCTCACTTGCCTTGATTTTCCTTCACTGCAGTCACTACCGCCTGACTGTGCGGCTCATCTTTGTTTATTTGTTTTTCATCTGCTTCTACTGCCGTGTCAGTGCCAGGGCAGGGCTTTGTTGTGTTCCCAGCCATGGCCCAGTGCCCAGAGCAGGGCCTGGCATGTCGTGGAAACTCAGGTTGTGCGACTGCAGGGGTGGGGTCAGAGCCTGCACTTTGGTACCCACCTCACCCAGAGCACGGGGCATTCCCTGATCCACTGAAACACCCTCTAATAATGCCTAGCTAATTTCTCTTTTTTCCCCCATCCCTGTATGGCCTAGTTCCCCTCCCTGCTCCTCCCTTCCTTCCAGGATCAAACATAGCACCTCATCCCATGCAGAGCAGTCTGTCTCCAGCCTTGGACCCTGTGAACACAGGTCCCACCCATCCCAGATCTTATCAGGGTGTTTCCGAAAATACCTCTTTTCATAAGGGAAATTCTGGTGAGAGGTAATAGAAGAATTAAAATATATATATATATATATATGTTTTTTAAGAGACAGAGTCTTACTTTGTCATCCTCGGTAGAGTGCTGTGGCATCACAGCTCACAGCAACCTCCAACTCCTGGGCCTAGATGATTCTCTTGCCTCAGCTTCCCGAATAGCTGGGACTACAGGTACCCGCCACAACACCCGGCTTTTTTTTTTTTTTTTTTTTTGAGACAGAGCCTAAAGCTCTCACCCTGGGTAGAGTGCCGAGGTGTCACAGCTCACAGCAAACTCCAACTACTGGGCTTAGGCAATTCTCTTGCCTCAGCCTCCCAAGTAGCTGGGACTACAGGCACCCACCACAATGCCTGGCTATTTTTTGATTGTATTTGTCATTGTTGCTTGGCAAGCCCAGGCTGGATTTGAACCCACCAGCTCTGGTGTGTATGGCTGGCGCTTTAGCCACTTGAGCTACAGGTGCTGAGCCAACGCCTGGCTACTTTTTTGTTGCGGTTTAGCTGGGGCCGGGTTCGAAACCACCACCCTCAATATATGGGGCCAGCATCCTACTTACTGAGCCACAGGTGCTGCCCCTTGTTTTTTTGTTTTTTCTTTTTTTTCTGAGACAGAGTCTCACTATGTCACCCTCAGTAGAGTGCTGTGGCATCACCACTCACAGCAACCTCCAACTCTTGGGCTTAAGCGATTCTCTTGCCTCAGCCTCCCAAGTAGCTGGGACTACAGGCACCTACCACATTGCCTGGGTATTTTTTTGTTGCAGTTGTTTAGCTGGCCTGGGCCAGGTTCGAACCTGCCACCCTTAGTGTATGTGGTTGGCGCCGTAACCACTGTGCTATAGGCACCAAGCATCATATCTTGTTTTTTATAGAAAATAGGGAAATCAGAGGTCGAGGCGTGTGGATAGGTTGAGCTCACGAGTTTGAGACCAGCTTGAGCAAAAATGAGACCCTGTTTCTACTAAAAATAGAAAAACTTAGGCAAGAAGATTGCTTGAACCCAAAAGTTGGAGGTTGCTGTGAGCTATGATGCCATGGCACCCTACCCAGGGTGACCGCTTGAGACTCTGTCTCAAAAAAAAGAAAGAAAACATTCTATGTGTAATAGGAAGAAAATGAACCCAATCTAAATGTCTAGCAATGATGGATATGGTTTGGCCATTCTATGAACAACTATGTCACCATTTAAAACAGTAGTATATCCATATTACAAAGAGCTAATTTTCTTATTATTAGAAGTGCTTTTATAGATCAGTAGGAAAATTGACCAATAACCCAATAGAAAAGTGGGCAAAAGAGCTGGGTGCAGTAGCATATACCTATAACCCCAGCTTCTCTAAAGGTTGAGGTCCAGGAGCTTAAAACCAGCCTGGGCAACACAGTGAGACCCCATTTCAAAAAAAAAAAGTGTCTTCTTTTTGGGGTGTCAAATTATTATAAGAAGAAAAACAGTTTTTTTTTTTTTTTGAGACAGAGCCTCAAGCTGTCACCCTGGATAGAGTGCCATGGCATCACAGCTCACAGCAACCTGCAATTCCTGGGCTCAAGCGAGTCTCTTGCCTCCACCTCCCAAGTAGCTGGCACTACAGGTGCCTGCCACAAGG
>CAUYRH010127128.1:0-23183 GCA_963574655.1 Perodicticus potto | reverse complement strand
CCACCTCTTAGGCTTGAGCGATTCTCTTGCCTCAACCTCCCAGGTAGCTGGGATTACAGGTGCCCACCACAATGCCCAGCTAATTTTTGATGCAGTTCGGCCAGGGCCGGGTTTGAACCCACCACCCTCGGTATATGGGGCCAGCATCCTACTCACTGAGCCACAGGCACCGCCCTAAAAGTAGTTTTGATTTGCATTTCTCTGATCATTAAGGATGGTGAGCATTTTTTCATGTGTCTGTAGGCCGTACACCTGTTTTCTTTAGAGAAGTTTCTCTTCAAGTCCTTTTCCCACCCTGAGATGGGATCACTTGCCCTTTTGTTGCCAATACTCTTGAGTTCTCTGTGTATTCTGATTATTAAACCTTTGTCTGAGACATAACCTGCAAATATATTTTCTCCCATTCTGAGGGCTGTCTGCCTGCTACACTTACTGTTTTCTTAGCAGTGCAGAAGCTTTTTAGTTAGATCAGGTCCCAGTAGTGTATTTTTATAGCACAAGAATACAGGGAAAAGGGAAAGGGAGGGGAGGGGAGGGGGGAGGATGGGTGGAGGGAGGGCAATAGATGGGATCACACCTATGGTGCATCTTAGCAGGGTACTGGTGAAACTTATTAAATGTAGAATATCAATGTCTTCATATAGTGATTAAGAAAATGCCATGAAGGCTATGTTTAACAGTACGACCAAAATATTTCAGATTGTATATGAAGTCAGCATGTTGTGCCCCATGATTGCACCAATGTACACAATTATGATTTAATAAAATTATTAAAAAAAAAAGTAATTTACAAACCATCACTACAAAAATAAAAAAATAAAAAATAAATTAAGTATCTCCCTTAAGAATACCCTGCCATTATGTGGTCACCTTGGGTTTAAATCCAGGTTTTCTAGACAAGCATGGTAGTCCATGCCTGTAATCTCAGCAACTCAGGAGGCTGAGGTGAGAGGATCACTTGTGGCCAGGAGTTTAAGGCCAGCTAGGACAATATAACCAGACCCTATCTTTAAAATAAAAATTTAAAAAATTATCCAGGCATGATGATGCATGCTTATAGTCCCAGCTTCTCAGGAAGTTGAGCAAGAGAAATGCGTGAGCCCAGGAGCTTAAGTCAGCAGTGAGTTATGATTGTGCCACTGCATTCCAGCCTAGGCAACAAAGCAAGACATTATCTCTTAAAAATATCCAGGCATCCATTTGTGACTGTCATAAAAGGACTGTCTCCTCCATGAAAACAAGAACTTTTTTCACATAGGTGGAAGATTTGGCATATAGTATTTATTAAGCATTAAATGAATTATTTGAGAGAGTCTAAATATTTTATCACTTAATAGAATTAATATAATTTCTGGTGACAAATTGTTTCCATGTTGTTCTTGAGAAACATCTGAAATTTGTTTTGGTTGTTCATTCAACAATATTTAGCTTTAATATCTTAAGAACCAGCACTATACTAAGAGCTAAAGAAAGAATGGCGAGTGAAAGTCAGACTCCCCTCTCACAACGGTTACAATCTTGAGCCAAGTACTTTATGTTCAAGGTGCTTCAGGAGCCTAAAGGATGATGGGGAGTTGGGAAAAGTGTCAGAGAGAAGGACATTTAAGATGAAACCTGGAACCCACAAACTGAAACTAACAGAAACTAATGTGCTGACGGGGAGTGGTACAATCAAAAGCACAGAGCACGCTTGGCCAACAATCATTCTGTATGAATGGAACCCAAGGCAGGAGTAGAGAGAGGACTGAGGAGAGATGGGCTTTTGGGGTCCACTCACAGACAAGCTCGTCAGCTCCACAAAGGCACAGGTTTAACACTTGAGCCATGTCAAGCTGCTTGAGACGCAACGTATTTAAATAGGGGATATAACATCATGGGAGTTCCTTTTAAAATTTTGTGACAATTAATCATTAGTTCAATAGTTCATATGAAATATCACAAGTACCTAAGCCCAAAGGTCATGTAGGTGAAGTTGAAGAGAAGAAAGTTGGAATTTTTAGCACTTAGAATTGAAACAAAGTATGATGAGGCGAAGGATATTGGCATTAGCACCTGGGGGGGAAAGCTGTACAATTAAATAAGGTAGGAAAGTAACGAAGGAGGGAAAGATTGCATAACGTGCCCCATGGTAACATTTCCATCAACAAGGGACCACACATACAAGAAGGGTCTCAGAAGATTACAGTGGAGCTGAAAAATGCCTGTTGCCTGGTGGCATGGTCATAATGTCATAGCACAAGTCATTACTCACCTGTTCACAGTGATGCTGGTGGAAACAAGCCTGCCCTGGTGTCCATCCATCAATGTATAGCACTTACAAGTATGTACGGTACATAATACTGGATAATGAGAATGAATTGCTATATCACTGGTTTATTTTCACCCTTATATTAGAGTGTACCTCTACTTCAAAAAATTAATGTAAAATAGCCTGCATCAGGTACTTCAGGAGGTAACAAGAAGAAGGCATTGTTATCATAGAAGATGACAGCTGTGTGTTATTACCACTGAAGACCTTCCAATGGGACAAGATATGGGGGTGAAAGACAGTAATATTGACAGTAATATTGAAGACCCTGATCCTAGGTAGGCCAAGGCTTCTGTGTGTATGTCTTAGTTCTTACCTAAAAAGTTAGGAAAAAATTCTACAAAGAGGAAAAAACTTATTTGTACAGGTGTATGATGATTTTGTATTTTACCCTGTTACCCAAAAAAGTTAAAAAGATAAAAAAAAAATTTATAAAGTAAAAATGTTACAATAAGCTAAGGTTAGTTTATTATTGAAGACAGAATTTTTTTCTAAATTGAGAATAAAGTGTTTATAAAGTCTACATCTGTCTGCGGTGATGTCCTGGGTCTTCACGTTCACTCACTGACCCACCCAGAGCAACTTCCAGACTTGAAAACTCCATTTATAAGTGCCCTAGGCTAGTGTACCCATTCTGATCTTTTATACCCTATTTTCACTGTAACTTTTCTATGGATAGACAGCCTTACAAGAACAAATCCTTACAGTTACCTATAGTATTCAGCATAGTAACAAGTTGTAAAGCCTGTGAGCAAGAAGCTATAGTATGTAGCCTAGGTGCGTAGTAGGCTGTACCTCTAGTTTTGTGTAAGTACACTCTGATGTGATGTTCACACAATGCCGCAGTCACTTAGCAAAGCATTTTTCAGAATACATTTCTTTCATTAAGTGGCACATGACTGTATTTAATTTTAGGATAAATGGCACATTTATACAAAGTCAGACAATTAAAAGTTCGCAAACTTGTCCTAGACAAAGTGCTGCATACCTCACTGCTGAATATCACAATGGCCACCTTTGAAGCACTCCCTTTGGGAAACTGTGCACTGACACCAGTGCCTAGTCCACCCTTCCAAGCACTTTTCTGGAATGGCCATCAGAGCTACAGTGGCACCTGTTCTGACAACTAAGTTTGTAAACTTATCCTAGAAAAAGTGCTTTGGAGGGTAGACTAGACCCTGGCATTAGTGCATAGCTTCCCAAGGGGACGACTTCTAAGGTGACAATAGTGATATTTAGCAATGAGGTATGCAGCACTTTTTCTAGGATGAATTTATGAACTTAACTGTCTAACCTTATACTGATGGCTATATCTAGTAGACATGTAATAATATTTAATAGCAGTTTATTGGAGAAAGCGAGAAGAGGATGAAAGACACAGTGATGGGGGGCCACCAGTATAAAAGGAATGATCAAGAAGTGAAGTACTGATAGACAGAACTAAGAATGAGTGAGCAAAGAGACAGGAACCCAGGAGATTATACATTGTTAGAAACCAAAGATTGCAGAGTTTTAAGGAAGAAATCCCCAACAATGTCTAATGCTGGAGAAAATGGGAAGGATTTTGTGAGATCAAGCACCTGGATTTTGCAATCAGCTGGTCTCTGATGACCTCAGAGAAAGCAAATTTGGTCAAGAATTCAGGGTAGACTTTTGGCCACAGTTGACTCATTAACAGAAGTTAACAAGTTGGCCATTAACAGAAACAGCAAACTGAGACTTGATATGGCACAGAATACAAATGTGAGAAATATTTTTCTTTGTTTATTGCAGTATTTCATTGTCTCTCTTTTCAGCTGTGAGAAAATGAGACATAATTATGGGTTGCAGGCACGTCTCCTATAGAAAGTTGAACAGTGGAGTGAAATCAGTTACAGGGGGCCAAAGAGCAACCGAGAAGTGAGGAAGAAAAGGCAGAGATATACATGCACACACATATTTGAGCTTTCTGTTTAGGTTAATAATCTGGTCTAACCCAGGATGCTATGAATAATTTCCACCTTAGAACAGACTATGGGCGAAGTTGTTGAGCTCAATATCTATTGAAAAAAAATTCTTTCTTTAATAAGAAAAAAATTAATACACTGAAGTTACTTGCAGGTTTCAATTCATGTATGAAAATGAAAAAAAGCAGTATTTAATTTCTTAACAGAAACTTGTTTGCAGCCGTAAGAGATCTGTAGATTGAACCTAAAGTGATTGCAACAAAGGCAGTCTCAGCGTGAGCCAGGGCAGTGGGATCCGCTCTACCGAGGGAACAATGTGGCAATTAATCAGGGGCCTGTAAAAAATGACATACTTGGCTTTAGATTAAAATTTAGATGCCTTTGTGATTCTCCATTATTTGTTAGTATCCTTTTTCCTCTTATTGCAGCTAATTAAAATTTTACTATAATTTCACTTAATAAAAGATGTTTAACATATTGTTTTTAGATCAGAAAATTTCTCAATAAATCTTGCTTTTTCATGTTTGCACTTCTTCTCAGTCATGTCTGTCTTATCTTCTGAATCAGGAAACAAATGCCATCCCTTACCAGGGACACAGCAAGAAACAGAATGATTGATGTTACTTGGCACCTACCACACCAAATGCTTGCAGGGGGAGGCTGTGGAGCAAAGCAGATCAGAATGGCTGATAATTTGTATACGGAGTTCAGAAGCAGACAGCTATTGTTCTGATGTAAACAGATATGCTGTGTGTATGGAAACTTAAATACAGTAGAACACAATTTGAGCAAGCATTAAACATTTCATACATCTCTCATTATGATTTCTGAATATCACAATGCCGCCATAACAAAAGTACCTCTAAGCACGTACTTCAAGCATAAGTGCTCTGCTTTGCACATCTGCTTCTGCAGATAAAATTATGAGCGTTAGATAATAGACAGATGTATAATATTTTAATTATATATGGCTGTGTCTGTTTTAAATCCATCAGATACACATTATGCAAAGCAATATACTCTGGTAGAAAGAGAGAGAACAGAGAATGGGTATTTTTATTGTCAATTTCAGTAAAAGTGGCATTATCCTTCAAAACACATAAGTCATTTCACTAGACCCACGTAGACCAAGATATGATAGATATGATAAGAGGCAACAGCTGCTACTGAGTTCCAATAAGCTCACTAGAAAAATCTTACACAGAGGCTAACCAAGAGAAACAAAATGACCAGTTTGGGAGCTGTTACCTAGATAATTCACACTTGATTTAGAACAATTATGATTGATTTGTGTAGAACATCAATTCCCATCTCAAAGCATTTGTTATCAATATCATAAACTACTAAGGTACACTTGAAAGCCTTTTTAGGTGGTAGGAGAGGAGAGGGTAGGTTGATAGTGTGTGTGTGAGAGAGAAGCAGCTAGTCTTTGGTGTTTTTAAATGTGCATTTGTTAAGTTAGAGGAGACTTGGTTGATGCATTAATAATAACTTTTTAGAACTTTGTTGAAAACTTGCCCTAAAGCACGAAGTTGTGTTTGAAAATGGATAATTCTCTAGCTTGTCAACAGAAGACAAGAGAAACAATCCAAGAGCATTGATCTACTTTCTACACAATGAGGCAGGTGATTGATTATTTTCTGATGCTGGAAGTCAAGGGAGTGCAGGGAAATATGTTTAACAAATGTCTCTAGCCAGTTCTCCTAGGTCAGCCACGATAGCAACGCTCATGGATTACCCAATACTTTTCCATTAGGAGTAATTTTCTTTGAAATTCTGTTTGCGCTGCTGTCACATACGGCTTCTCTTTCGACAGCAAACTCTAGTTCTTTTCTCCCCCGCCACCACACACGTGTGTACACACAAGGACACATACACATAGGGTCTTGGACGTCACCCTTAGCTTATTCAGGGTTTCCTGCTGAACGACATGGGGATGAGAGAATTCAGGTCCCCTATAGGGACATAACAGCTTTAAGCTCTGTCTGGTTATTATCTTTAAAAACAAAGATATTGTATTTAAATTGTTTTAAATTATTTTGACTGCTTTTCCAAATCTTCTAATCAGAGAAGTTCTCAGAAATGACCTACTTCAACCTTCCCCAATGATTTAATTTTAAAAATAAGGTTTCTTTTAAATTCTCATTTTTTGAAGAATAAGAACTTTTTAAAAAATAATTATAAACTTTCTTCCTTTATAAGTAAGAAAATTGAGCCTCTATATCAGTGATTTTTCAACCAATGTGCTGTGAGAGGATCTTAGGTACAACATGAAAAATTTTATAGATCATTAATTAAATTATTTTTGACAGAAGGTCAAAGTAGAGTAACTATATGTTTTTTTAACTCTTTTTTTTTTTGACCAACATAATTTAGGTGTGCCATGAAAGTTTAACTATAGGCTCAAGTGTGCAATGAGATTTAAAAAAAAAAAGTTGAAAAATGCTGCTCTAGTCTCGGTGCCTATAGCTCAATGGTTAGGGAGCCAGCCATATACACTGGAGCTGATGAGTTCGAACCTGGCCGGGGCGAGCTAAAACAACAATGACAACTGCATCAACAACAACAAAAATAGCCAGGCATTCTGGTGGGTGCCTATAGTCCCAGCTACTTGGTAAGCTGAGGCAAGAGAATCACTTAAGCCCAAGAGTTTGAGGTTGCTGTGAGCTGTGATGCCACAGCATTGTACCAAGGGTGACATAGTGAGACTCTGTTTCACACACACGCACAAATAAATAAATAAATGCTGTCTAAAAGGTGAAGTGACTCATCCAGGAAAACCTGAAAACACAAATCTAACCATGACCCTTTCAGAATTAAAACCCTTTTGTATGCAGTCATCACCTACAGAACAAGCATAAGCTCTTTCTACATTTCCAGTGGCTTCTTTACCCTTCTCTCTTCAGTGATGTTGTCAAGCAACTCAAAACTGCTCAGGCTTCCCCCAGGCAGCCCTTGGGACACAGCCACCTCAGCAGCTACAAGCGATCTGTGAAACTGAGTCTGTGGGTTCAAACTGTGAGGCCTCCTCAGACCTTGCTCAAGACACCCTGTGTCCCTGGAACACCCTGTCATCTCCCACTGCTCTGGCTTACTCTTAAGCAGTCTTTAAAGAGCAGGATAAGATGTTTTATAGTAGTAAAATATCTCTGATGCCCTCTGTTTGGTTGAGGGACTTAACTGTGACCTAAGAAGACTGAATATCTTGATCACAGTTCTTATCTGCTGACGGTTTCTTTCCCACTAATCTCTAGGTACTTGGATTTGATAAAAGACAACATGGAAATTGTGTCCTTTGATCTTTGCATTGCTAGCAAGTGTTTGGAACAAAGTAGTTTCTCAACAAATTTATGGAGCTTCTATTTTTATTGCTAAAATAACTTTATCTGCTTCTCTATTCCCATCTACGTGGTAATAAGCATGAGCCTACTAGATGTGGAGACTGAAGTTTTAAAGCATTTTCACATGAACACTTTTAGGCAGATATTACAAGTATTTTTACAAATGCGTCATATTAGGCTTTCTCCCATTTACTTCTGCCACTATATTTGAACCTAAATTCAGGAACACAACATTTGTCCTGTTTAAAGTTCATTTAGTTTTCCAAGCAATGTCCTTTCTATCCTAAGTGCTTTTTTTAACAACCCAGATAAAACAAGTGTGTCCCTGAAAATTGAACGCGGGACTCTTATATACTTTAGAAATGATTTATTTTAGCTTCCAGTGGTATATGTTTATTGCTCACTAAGTATACAAGTAGTTGGTAAATAAGTGTTTATAACATTTGGGATTTGATCACTGTGGCATAATGGTTAAGTATGGGTTCCATCTCCAAATGGTTAAGTGTGGGTCCCATGTCTAAAAAGCCTGAGTTTAAATCCTCCCTCTACTATTTAATGATATGACTTTAGACAAATGACTTAATCACTCCCTGCCTTAAGTTTGTTCCTCAACTAGACAATGGGAGTAACAATATTGACTCATTTATAGGGCAGTAAGGAGTGGATTGAAATACACAAACTTCCTGGTACATTATGGCACAAGCAATAATGACTATTATTTGTTATTTAGGTTTAATTATTGCAATGACTAGCTGATATTCTTTTTTCTACTCTTATGCAGCTTCAAAGTCATAAAAATTAAAGAATGACTTGCTCATTATTTTTCCCTTTCGCTTAACTGACTATTGAAGTATTTCATTTGATATTTTTAAACCTAATCCTTACTCAGGCTGTCAATGGTCAAAAATACCGTGAAATAAGTTACTAAATGTTCTCTTAAATATTTTTAAAATACTGTGTCTTAAATACTGTATGTGCGGATGAATGGTAGAATAGCTCCTTTCAATAAAATACACAAATATATTGGAAGCATTTTTGTTTTGATTTGTGCGTGTGTGCACATGTTCCCAGCTGACTGGGGGCTTCCAATGTTCTGGCTACTGCCACAGGTAAGACGAGTTCTCATCCTTCTCCCTCCTTACCAGCAGAACCTCGGGCTTGTTTAGAGCACATTGTGCTAGGTTAAATGAATGGATTCAGCTTCCCAGATTGCTTGTAGGTAAGGTAGCCATGGACCCGATTCTGGCAAATGAGGTATAAGCAGAATTCACTGGGTGGGACCTCAGGAGAAGCTTTGCAAAGGGGGCTGTCTTGACAGGCATCCTTCATTCTACCCTTTGGCTTTCTGTAGTTGGCCTTCTTCCCACCCAGAGCACAGACTGGGTCGTAAGCACACAACAGCCTTCCAGCTGTTAGATAACAACTCACAAGCTGTGGAAGGCAGAACAGGAAGAAAGTAAAAGTCTTCTTTAATCGTAATTTTGAAGTGTCATACCAGCTCTAGAATGCCTACTGCCATACCAGCCCTAGAATGCCTACTGCCAACAGTGTCTTATCTCTTAAGCTAAATGACACCTTTGAGCCACTGTTTATGGGGATATCTGTTAGTTGCTGCTGAGTTCAATTCCAAGTGAAACAAGTATAAACATAACTTATTTGTTTTTGCCTGTCACTACTTTTAACCATTTTTGTTGACTCTTTTTATCTTGTGCCTTAGCAAAACATGGGGCAGATTCTATAATCACTTTATCACTCTTAATTATAGAAACTAAGTTAAATTTAAATCTTTAATCTTGAAACCTTTCTTCATTTCTTTTAGGAAAAAAGGTTGATTACTGACATCCAGGGATAAAATATTATAAAACCGATAAATAAAGCAAAGTCCATATTTTCAAAACCAGAAGACAGGTTAGGTGCTCTAGATATTTAGACTAGGGAGGAGAATGTCAATGGGAATCATGATCCATGTTTTAAAGATTTGAGATCTTTTAAATGAAAACATGATTTATATTGGACAGTAAACACATGAGTAAAAAGAGTGGCTGTAACTACCTCTGTCCTATACAAGCTGGGTGATCACCAGTTAAGATTGGTTCATAGAGGATTCCTATAAATATGGCCCCTTGATTTTCCATGAAATATAAAGAATAATAAAAAAATAAATCATTCTGCTTTATTATTTGAAGAAATTTTGATTTTTTTCAATGAAATGTTAAATAATTGAAACTGTTAAAAACAGACCTTGACTATTTTCTATATAAATAGTAAAAGGAAAATTTTACTATAATGAAACCTAAGCTATTTCACTGGAATTTATGGGGGAAAAAAAAGCATAAGTCAAGGACCGGCCATAATATCCAGCCTTAATCCACAGTACTACATACTGAAAATCACCATTTTGCATTGATAAATGATTTTATTACCAAAAGATGGATAAACTTCCATGAGACAAAAGTAGAAATTTGAAAAAGATGTATTATTTTTTCTGTGAGCACATATATTAATCTGTCCTTTCCTTCTGGCTTCCCGGCAACCTCCAATTTTAAATTCCACGAATAGGCGTAGCCTCCATAACATAAAACTCAGATGGTCGAATATGCGTCGTTCTATTTGCTTTGGCGGACTTCTCGTCTCTCTTAACAAGCCTTGGGTAGCGCAAGAAAATCATTAAAATTACAGTTGGTTATGAAAGCCTGCAGTCTTACCTTATTCGGGGTTTTGGATTCCACCTCTTAGGCAACAAAAATTCCACAGATTTTATGCCTTTTGGGGTGGGTCAGTGAAGTTCCTTGGACACACAAAGGAAGATTTACACATTGTTCATGGTAGGTTTCCCAGGTGTTTATTTTCTTTAAAAGAAAAAATAACTCCTTTAGACTTGCTAGGGAAGTCCAAGCATTTGGGGGACAGGGTCTCAGTTATCCCTCTAATCCCCCTTACCTTTTATTTACAGCACCTTTTCAATGTTTTCTTTTAGGTTGTTCTCTAAACATAAGCATTTAAACCACTGGTTTATACATGGTCCCATGGGTATGCAAGGATTTATTTAGGATTCTCTGAGGAGTAATGCTACTTAAATCCCTGTTTTCTGAGCTTGATAATGCATATCAGAATGTTAGCGAGAGCAAAGTTTTGCAGATAGCCCTGACTATGTTCTGGGATTTATTCAGTAAATCATTCTCAAACTTTGGTACACTAACTGCTATTGCTAACAAATTTCAACACACCCACACCTGATTGCATCATCCAGTTGTCTTTTCCACTAAGGTGGAGAAGGACTTCTTTAAACAGAAGAGAACTTTGACCTGCCCATTGCAATGTGCCAATTTCAAAATATACACACTGGACTTTTAAACATTTCTCAGGGTCAGTCAACCGGATTTACTCTTTAGAAGCACGTGTTATTTTAATGAATTCACCCACTGAAGTCTGTTGAAACACTGATGCTGATGTGTCCGTGTGAATGTAGCAACATTCATTTCCATACTGACAGCCTGTGTTATTTTTTGAACCTAATCATAAAACTCGCTGCCTGTAACATGCGGCCTGCATTGTCAACAAGACTTATTTAGCTTTGCAATGCCGGCAACTGGTTCATGTTAGCACATAGGTATTGACTTAGTGTGGAAGAATTCTTGCGTTACTAGCATCATGGACTATCCCAACTGCCCAGTTTAAAAAACAGTGTCTTTATGTTCTTGACAGCAGGTAACTTGTATGGGGATTTTTCTTTGAAGATGTGAAGAAAGGGGAAGGGAAAGGAATGCTTGTATTCACCGAGAGAAGGATAGGAAAAATCAAAGTGATGGAGATGGTGGTGTGATATTCCTCTAATCCAGCTTAAACTGAAGTTTTGATTAACAACAAAAAGGACCGAAGCCCATAGCTAAAGAAAATGTCCTCATGAAAAGACCGAGATTCTAAGCACAAGTGGTGCCGCTTTGGCAGAAAAATGAAGAAGGGCAGCTTAAAACTGGGGATACCTGAACACACCTCATTAGCTCCTGAGATCTTGAGGCTTTCCTCCAGTCAGAGGACCTCTTTCTTTTAATATTTGCACTCATTTTATTTACACTTACTGACATGATGGATTTATTCTAATTCTCGTATTATATGTTGTTACTGCTTTTCAAATTATTTAGTTTTTTTTTTTTTTTTTTTTTTGAGACAGAGTCTCACTATGTCACCCTTAGTAGAGTGCCATGATGTCACAGCTCACAGCAACCTCAAACTCTTGGGCTTAAGCAATCCTCTTGCCTCAGCCTCCCAAGTACCTAGGACTGCAGGCGCCGGCCACAATGCCTGGCCATTTTTATTCTTTTTTGTTGTTGTTGCAGTTGTTTAGCTGTTGGTTAGCTGGCCCAGGTCAGGTTCAAACCAGCCACCTCTGGTGTATGTGGCTTGTGCCGTAACCACTGTGCTACGGGCGCTGGACCAAAATTATGTAGTTTTTGTATATGATCTGTCTCTGTATTTTGTTTGGGGTATGTTTCCCAACTAATGGCTTGGAGGTTATATCCTCCATTTTGAGATCCTATAGGTTCATGTTAAATTTTAACAATAATCTAGAAGCTTCTTATTTTTTTTCATTTGTAGAGAGCACATACGAATTGCCCACTTTAAAGAGAGAGTAAGCTGAAATGCTTATATTTTCCCTCACTTTCCTTCTCCACCGCATCTCCTGATTTCATTGTTATGTTAAATTTGATTTTTCTTATAGATCTCTTTTGATACTAAAATAGTGTGTTTATACATCTACTGCTTGATTTGTCTGCTCTAAGCAGTATGAATCAGCTCTTCAATATGAAAGATTAGAAATTTAACCTAATTAAGATTTCTTTCTACCATACTCCAACTTTAAGAGTTTGTGAATTATATTCTTATTTCTACATTCTCCAAGTTTGAAACATTTCTATTTTAACCTTAAATTATAACTTCTACATTTTTTATTGTTAATACTACATCTGAGTGGATTTACACACAGCCCTGTTCCACAATTCTGTTTTGAGGGTCATGGCTAAAGGATGTTTCCCCAGGTTATCTTCATCACTACACCTTGTCACAAATCAAGAAGTAGTGACTCTACCAGAGAGATGTCCTACTTTCTAAGGACCCTGCTATATCAGTATAATTTTAGCTGCCAAATAAGAGAGCTTAAACCACAAGGGCATACAGCACCTTACATAACGCAGAATCAGCAGGTACACACTCTCAGGGTGATCATTCAATGAAACAGACCTTACTAAAGACTCCAGTGCCTTGTATTTATGTGACTGCCAAGTTCAGCTCAGATGCTCTTCCCGCAAGCTGGCTCCCTTAGTGGGCCCAAGACGGTTACTTGTCATAATTCTAAGAGTAACACAGAGGTAATCATATTTGGAGGAAGTAACAGGGCTCACTCTTATCTGTATCCCTTTTTAAGGTGAGCAAACATTTCCAGCAAGCACACTGTTATATACATTTTCTAGAAGTGCTGTTATTTATCAGTATCAAACCAGGACAAATTATGATCATGGACCACAACTAATCATGATTAACCTCTAAAGTTCAGGACCCTTCCTATTTACAAAAATATCAAGGTTCTCTTGGTGCCTTGGGAGGGAGTGGGTACGAGGAGTGGCTGCTCAGTAGAAAACCAACAGCAACTGCTCCAGCTGAGACGTGGCTGGACTCCACCGAGTATGTTGGGTCTGCCCTTGGTATTGCCCTATTGGATTGTCAGTTATTCTTATAATTCTGTGGTTCGTGGTTATAGTCATTTCCCAGTTTTGTTCAAGATGGAGTCTTTTTCCCTTTGTTTGTCCTTTTGTTCATTTCAATGGATTTTAGAGACAATAGTGAAAAGAAACAACTTCATTCTGCTATTGGTAAAACTCAAAATCATTGGGAGGGATATTGTCCCCTACACGATTAATTGGAGAACAGTGGAGAAGAACTTTAACAATGCATTAGAGAGAAAACCAACCACAAACAGACTTGTTTTTGGAAAATTAGAAATGCTTCCTTCATCAGGGATTGACTGCTTCTCTTCTTTAAATCTCCTAGAGATACAAACTTCACAACTTTAAAATGAGACATAGGTGGCTTAAATAATTTTTTTTGAGACAGGGGTCTCACTTTATTGCCCTTGGCAGAGTAATGTGGCATCACAGTTCACAGCAACCTCAAACTCTTGGATTCAAGAGATTCTCTTGCCTCAGTCTCCCGAGTGAGTAGCTGGGACTACAGGCGCCTGCCACAATGCCTGGCTATTTTTAGAGACAAAGTCTTGTTCTGGTTCAGGCTGGTCTGGAACCTTGAGTTCAAGCAATTCACCCACCTCGGCCTCCCAGAGTGCTAGGATTACAGGCGTGAGCCGCTGGGTCCAGCCAGCTCAAATAATTTTATATACCCTCTTCTTTCTTATTAAACACAGCATTAAGATAATAATATTCCCTTATACTGCTTTCATTCTTTTCCAGAAAGTAGGGATCATAGTAAGTTCAAGCAGCCCTGAATTGCAGACCTGGAATAGCTTATGCGGGGATTGGAGGGGACAAAGACAGATTTGGCCCCCAACCCATAGCTGGTCTTCTATAGGGACACTCAGGTAATGTCTTAGCAAATGGAGGAGATTTCTTTACATAGTTTCTAACCTTTCTGGGTCAGACACTGGAGGCTGCTAATGAAATCTTCTCACAACCTTCTCATGGTATAATCCCATTAAACTTCGCTCATGGGAAAAAGTCCCTCTCTAAATAGATTAGAAGACATATCCGGGAAGCAGGCTTTCCAAACAAAGGAGATCCAAGCAGGGTTATTTCTTTTCCTTCACTGCAAACACAGCAGGTACTGTAAAGGGAAGTATTCAGTGACCCTGGGCCAACTTGCTTGGGAACTATGACTATAATGTCAGGGCACTCCTTTCCTGTAATAAGGGGCAATCTCTACCTGGCTAAAGCCATGTATAAAGGGGCATTTCCTGTCTTCTCACAGAGGAATGTATAGAGAGGGCATCAAGAAACTATAGTAATGAAAAGAAAAGTCTTGGGGGTGGGGATAGATCACATCGTTACTTGTGCATCAACTTCCTATACTTTCATTGATATCCCCAATTTTATGAGGCTGGGAGATTTTCAGATTATATATATGTATGCAAAACTAAGGCTAAGGATCTTAAAATAGATTGATCTCCACTCCTTCTGCACAGACTTCTACCAGAACCAACTTAAACTGATTGTGTAGGAAGCCCATTCCTGAGATGGAGGCAGTCACTGTGTTGAGGGAAGATGATTCTGACAACTCATTGGGTGGTAACTTACTTTGTCAGATCAAATTTCTCCGTGACTGCACAATCAACAGAGCCCCAGAAGCATCAAACACCTGACTGCAATAGAGTAGATGGATCTATTGATTAATTTGATCGAAAAGTAAAATCAGGAAGAATCTCAGGACTGCTTTGATGTTATGATTGTAGTCCTTGAGTAAGACATAAAAGCTGCCAAATGGGAAATCTGAGGAAATATAAAACAACTCCTATCTGTGCAGAATGCTTAGGGAGTATGATATATTAGTTAATTAAACTATCTGGTGGTTCCACGAATATAGTCTGTAGACTGTCACTTTTGGAGGAACTAGATTTAGTAATTGCCATTATGGAAACGTAATAAATTTTCTTTTTATCTCTTTTTAATTATTCAAAGGCACTTTTGATCTTGGATTTTTATATTCAATAATATCCATCTTGTATTTCTATAGAAGAAAAATAATGTCTTTTTGTATGTTTTAGGGGCATTTCCTGCTTTAGATAAGGCCTTAAAGAGGGAATTGGGACACGTTAACTAGTATGATTTATTTATTTTGAGCCTCCTTCATCATTCTAGTCTCTGAAGACTAATCAACAGAAACCAGCTGATTTTAACATCTGCCAACACACTTTCTACAGGTTTTTTGAGAAATGAATGCAATTGCGCTAAAAATCAAGTTAAAAATCATATTCACTTTAAAAAGAAAATGAAGTGTGGCTTTAACATTTTGAATTGTCTACAAAATTATATCATATTTCCTTATAGATTTCAACGTACAAACAAAGCTAAAGCAATTGCATAGAAGCTTTAAAAAGGAAAATACAAAAATTTACCTGTTTCTATGGCACCTGTCTCCATGGTACCTGGTTAAAAGGACATATGCATGACCCAGCTGGTCTTTCACTTCTAGTTTATGCCAGTGGTGCCATATGTGCTTTATACAGTTTAAATCAGAATCATGTTTGACTCTTACATCTAAAACCAATTCTTTTTTCAAGGCTGAGAACGATGTCTCACACTTGCAATCTTAGCACTTTAGGTGGTTCCGGTAGAAGGGGCACTTGAAGTGAGGAGTTCAAGGCCAGCCTGAGCCACATAGTCAGACCCTTGTGTCTGGAAAAAAAGTTAGTTAGGTACTGTGGTGCACACTTGTCCCAGTTACTTGGGAGCCTTGAGCCAGGAATTTCGAGGCTACAGTGAACTATGATGGTACCACTTCACTCTAGGCTGGGTAACTCAAAACAATAAGAGTAACAGCAAAAAACCCCAATTATTTCTTTATACTGTGCTCCTTGAGATATAGGAACATTTTATTCATGATGTGATTATTTCTAAGACACTAATTTCATTGGCTCATCTCATCTCTTCTCCTGCCCTCTAAAATACAAATAAATTATGTCAAAAGCAGTATTAATAGTGATTACAATTTACCATATAATAGCAATAGAAATACCACCTCTTTAAAGAATAGAGCTCATTTAAGGGTTCTTATTTACCACAGGTTACTTTAATTTTTCTTGCAATTAAATCCAAAGCTCATCTTTCATTTTAACTGTGCGTATTTGTTTTGAGCCTTGGTTAGTCATATGTGTGAATGTAAACACTGAACAGTGAAAATTCAATGCGACAACACATTAACATAAAAAAACCTTCAGTAAAATGAATCATAAGAAAATGATGTTAGTAACAATCCTATTGTATAGAAAGTGAATTGATTAATTTGATCCAATACTACACTCAGGAAAAATCCTAGATCTACTCTTATTATTGTAATTATAATCCTAAAACAAAAGTTTGCACAAAAGCACCAGGAACTGTCTTAAGAGCTTCACACATATTACCTTAATTAATCTTGATACCAACTCTCCCCCAAGGAAGTAAGTTAATAATCCAATTTTACAAAAGGAAAAAAAAAAGGGCCTCAAAAAGGTTAAGTAACTTGCCCAAAGTTGTACTGCTAACATATGTTAGAGTATGAACATGAACGGAAGCTATCTGTCTCTAGATTTTGTGTTTGTAACCAGCATGCTTACTTCAATGCTTGATAATCATGATATAGTTAACAGGGGGAATAGAAGGTAAAAATAAAAACCAGGGGTGGAACATCCACTCCTGATGTATATTCCTTCCTGTATTTGTAGTCACTGTCTTGGTCCCCCCCTGCAAGATGGCCAGGCCCCACCCATATTTTCTGCACCTGATTCTCCCCAACTTGATCTTGCTTCTTCTTATGCCTAGTTCTCCATATCCTAAAAAGCTTCACCACTGAGAAATCAAACTATTGCAAGCAATTATCTTAAGGACAGATTCAGTGAAGATACACTGTGGTTTGTCACAAGGGAAATGAATTTTTAAAAACTATTTTTCTAGGGAAATTTGGGCTTGTAATAATTGGAAAAAATGTTCATTTTTTTTTTTTCTGATCTGAAAATAGTGCAGAGCTGTGTGTGATCTCAGTGAGATGGAGGATGAGCTAAGAAGGATCTTCAGGTAGGTGGACATGAAATTTATTGTCCTCTGTGAAACATTGTCGGAAGTTGATATGACTGTACAATTAAGATGTAGGCTGAAACAACAGGCATGAAACAGGACTGTGTTGGGTAAGCTAAGCTATTACATCATCCTAACTTTAGAGATTAAATAGGCAGAAATCTACTGAAGTAGGGGAAGACATGTGACTTTGCTTTGCCACTTATACTAGACATGCTAGCTTGTCTTTTAGATCTGTTCATTTTCTAGCCTTGCAATCTCTAAATTTATCTATTATTGTTGCTATTATCATTCATTATTTAGGAAATTACTATAGGCCTGGCACTCTGTGGAGGACTTAATTTATATTGTCTTATTTATACTTCATAACAATCCCATATGGTAGACACTATGATTATAGTTATTTCAGAAATAAAACTTAATTAAAGCTACCTAGACAAAGTTGCCCACTTAAAGGCAGAACCAACATTTTTGCTAACACCCTTGAGTCTTGAGTATGAGTTAAAAACCCATTCTCTTAACTGCTATATTATATGCCTCTGAAAGTATCTGGCTTTAGAATGTTTTAAGAATTATTACCTATTGATTTTTCTCTGCCAGGAATTCCTGAAATACAATTTAACTCAGATATACTGCAATCTACTATCTCATAGATAAATTTGTTGCTATAAAAAAATTTTGGTTGATAAAACAATAATATTAAACTATCAACTGAATTTATAAGCACATATCCAAACAAAAACACAGGCCACAAGCTATGTAATTAATTATTCAGCAACAACATGAACTGAAGTGATTGATTGACCCCCAAATGTTCATTTGCACAACATACAGATCACATGGTATATGATTCTTTGTTAAAGCCAAATTAGTATGTCAAGTTAAGAATTATATAAATGTGATTGTACAATCTCTGGTATGGTCTGAATGTTTGTGACCTTCTGAAATTCATATGCTGAAATTTAACCCCTAATGTGTTGGTATTAGGAGGTAGGGCCTTTGGGAAGTGAGGGTGGGGCCCTTAAATACAGTTAGTGCCCTTATGAAAGAGGCCTAAGGGAGCTGCCTGCCCTTTCCACCAGGTGAGGACATAGCAAGAAAGCACCATCTCAAAGTAGAGAGCAAATCCTTATCAAATACCATATTTGCCACTGCCTTGATCTTGGACTTACCAGCCTCTAGAACTGCACAATACATTTCTATTATTTCTAACTTACTGAGTTTCAGGTATTTTCCAATAGCAGCAAGAATAGACCTACATACATAACACACTTCCGGTTTATGAAACATTGTTCTAAGTTTTTTACAGAATTAATCCCATTTATCCTCACAGTCAATGTGAGTTAAAAACCTATTTTAAATCCTCATTTTGTAGATGAGGAAACCTGATGTATAGAATAATGCTAAATAATCCACCCAGGCTGGTGAGTGATGAAGCCAGGACACAGGCCATCTGGCTCTAATTGAAGGCTGGGAATTACTAAACAACACAACACTTCACAGTACATTGTTCATGTGTTTGTTATGTGTGTGTATCAATGGACATGACAGACATTAAATAGGTGTTAAAAACCTTCTAAAATACATTTCATTCCATTTTATTTATTTTCCAGAATACCTGTGAACATTTCTTAAAATCTGTGGAAAGTCAAAGTCTGTGTATATGGGAAGTTATATAAGGGGTTATAAGGGAGAGTAGGGCTTTACCCAGTGATAAATAGGATGGGACCAAGAATGTGAATCTCAACTTGATATTTAAGTAAAGGAAAGATTAAAAAACTTCAAATGTATAAATAAGTATGTGTACTCTCTCTATTCCCATAATGCACATGTGGCATTGCCAAGCTGAGCTTGGGTCCAAGCTTTTGCTTTATTTTTCTTGTTTATTGTTTCTTGTTTTTCTAGTTGCATTTTTCCTTGTGCTTTATGTGACTAGCTCTGGTTGCTGTGATGTAATTATCTAGACCTTTCTTTGCTCCTCAACTGTGGTTTGGAAAGCAACAGCAATGGCAGTATTTTCTGAGTGCTTGTTAGACATGCAGAACCCTAGCCCCTCCCCACTCCTACTGAATTAGAACCTGCATCCTCACAAGATTCCCAGTGATTTTTCTGCACATTAATGTTTGTGGAGCGCTCCTCTAGAAAACCGCACAGAAATCCTTCTCTGATGAATTACTGTCTTGTTATGGTTTTACAACCAATCAAATGTAGGAAAGGCCAAAGTCAATCATCTCTCTGTAGTAGGGGCAGGATGGATGGCTGGATAAGGAGGAAGAAACTCTGCTGTGCTTCTTACCTACTCTTCCATTAATTAACCTAGTTTTTACCCCCCATCTCATGCTGACCCCCTGTGACTCCACGCTTAGAATGAAGGTAGAATAATGTACATTGTTCTACAGCCAGGTAGAATAATGTAGTTCATAATGTTTATATCTGTGACAGTGTAATGTGTAGATCACTATGAAAGTTTTAAGACAGATTGTGTTGTGGTCTGTTATTTCACTTCCAAGAAACACAGTCAACAGCATCCATTCTAATTTACCCCTGTAAGTATCAACTTGCTCGGCTTATTGGTGTTGCTGGGAGGGCTTCATTTATTTCCATCCATGTGGATTTTACAGTTTTTTATTTTTGTGTATCTCAAACCTTTCATAATGACCCATGTAAAGGAGACTAAATCTCAGAACAGGAGTCCATCAGGTAGTGTTGTTAAGAGGGAGTTTTGTTTGACTTTTTACCCACTTAACATACAGTAACAAATTTATGGGCTAATTAACTAGACCACAGGTCTTACTGATTCAAAATGGGAATGCGAAGTAGTGCTGGACGTTTTTTGAGTATGTACGATGTGCTTTACAAACAAAATATTCTTAAATCCTCACATTTAGTGGATAAAGTTCTTATCACCTTTTAACTGGTTAGAATCCTGAGGCACAAAGAGGTAACTATGTATAATTGTCTATATTCTCACAGTAAGTTGGGGTAGTCAGGTTCCAACTTTGGTTGGTTCTCTGATTTCTACTCAGGACTCTAGCAATTACCCAAGGCAGGAAGTATAAAGAAAGTGGGCAGCAGTTCTCATAAAACTGAGGACCTCTGCCTTATCTTTTTCTTTCTGTTTTGCTCTACCTTAATGAAAATCATTTCTAAGATGCACTGTGGTAAATAATTTACTATAGGCAAGATCTTCTACATAAATAAAGAACATAAAGGCAGTGGAGGCAACGTCTCTGCCATGAGGGAGTTTAAAGTTCAACTGAGTAGAAAAGGTAAATCCACATGTAAAAGCAAAGCAGCAATAGGCTTGAACTGTGTCCTTGACTACTGACACAGAGGATTTCAGAAAGCAGATCATCTGAGTCACTGTGGTTATGTGAGGAATCTTTGAATTGAGAGAGACCTTGGGATAAGATGAACAAAGATTCTTTACCCAAGTGTAAGCTTCATTGAGTTGACATTGAGTTAATGAGATTCTAGAAGTTTACTGCTATACTCACGAAATGCTTATTTTTAAAAATTCATGTTTCCAAGCAAAGATGGCATTTGGACAAGGATTCCATGGCTAAAATAATAAAAATAACTACTTTAATTTTATCATTAGTAATGGTGTGCTAGGAAGGTAAAGGGCTGGGAGAGGTGGTGTTTGGAGCAGGTGGAGAGGGAATGGGTGCTGAAAGGGTACGGAGAAGATGCCATAGGAAAACCTAATTCTCTTCAAAATGTTACCTAGTACTGGCCATGATCAGTAGTGAGAATATGGCCCAATCTGTCCCCAAAATGGAAAATCCAAAATTGCATACTTTTCTCAAGGAGCATGTTCATCAAGATTATTGTTTGGGTAAGAGAATGAACTCGTTGGCTGAATTCAAACTGTGTCCCAGCTGACTTGTTTTCCTCAACCTTCAAGTCTACTGTGGTGTTGGTGGTTTCACATTGAGCATATGTGAAATGGCACGAATGTAGTTCTCTCTGCTGAGCCCTGAGGACAATTAACCATTAGGTGTCAGTGGTGCATTCCAAAGATTCCATACTGTTTGGTCTTCTCAAGAATATGCTCCGAGGAATTCCTAGTATGTTACATTTAGCCCCATTTGTGGATCATTAGAATTTGGAGCCTTTAAAGCATCACTTCTGGGTAAAGGGATTAAAAAAGGGAAAAAAGCATAAACAAAGGATTCAAGAGAAAAGCTACTGAAAGTAACCACTGGCACTGAAGTACTGGTCTACTTCTTGTGATGTCAAACAAGTTACTTCTCTGTTTATGCAGCAAACCTTTATCCTTCACCTAATGTGTGCAAGGTGTGCAAAGAATTTCTTATTGATGGGGATATTGTGCAGATTAACATGGATAATATTCATTTACTATTGAGCACAGTGTCTGAAACAATTGCTCAACAAATGGTAGCTATTAGGTTAACAGAAAATAGTCAATGGTATGCTTCCAAATCTTCATTTAAAAGCAAAATCTATATTTATTTATTTATCTTCTCACTTTGTCTTTTTTAAAAATCTTAATCTATTCAGGAGGTACAGGTTGAGTTCCACTCCACTTATATGTTGTATAATGGCAAAGTCTAGGCTGTTAGTGTATCCGCCACCTGGGTCACATACATTGTATTCCACAGGTAAGTTTTTAACCTAATCCATTTTTAATCTGAAATAATTGTAGCATACCTGCATACAAAGATGCAGCCTGCACAATCTCATTACTAAGGTAAAGTACAGGTCAAATCTCTTTTTCCAGAACCTTACAAATTAGGTTAAATTTTTCTTAATTTTGGAATTTTGCTGAATTAAACATTGTTCCAACAATAATATCACATTTTTATGTAGCATGAAAACCATTTTTTTACATTCATTACCTCTAAGTGAATTATTGCCAGTAGACTCGGAAATCTCCAGATTTTATAGAGATTTTGGTATGTACAATTTATTTTAAATGAATTTGGCCTAGATCAGCAACTGAGGTAAAACAATTAAAATGTCCAATTTGGGGAATTTCTTGGTAGTTTTCCAGCATGCCGTTCATTTTTCTAATCAAGCTGTTATATGATTTTTTTTTCATTATGCATGAGCAAACAGACTCCACTACACTCAATTTGAAGCAATTATTATCCGTGGCACAATATAATCAAAAGGCTACTGCTATTTGTTGAAGGATTCTTTGTTTGCCAAGATTATTAATAAAGTTATGCCAGGAGCACATACAGTGCTGGTTGGCTCTCAGCAGCTGGCTCTGTAAATGGGAAAATAAATCAGAATTCTTGATGCTTGTGTTTTGCAATATTCCTGCCAGTGTGTGTATTAGAGAACATATCACACTAAATAGCACTAATTGCTTTAATTGGCTTATGGCTAACAAGCCCACTGTACCATTGGTGTGTAGTCAAAGCCACTGGATTTACTGGGGGAACTTAGATTCTTCCATCTTCAGTGGTTCACATGTGACCCAAAGAACAAGACAGTTGAGGTCTGTACACAAGACTCTCCCTGTGTTGTAAAATATGGGGCTGTGGGGTAGGGGAGAAACCCCCTCTGATTAGCCTGATTTGAAAGCTATTCGCCCAAAGTGAAGTACCCTATACAGTACATGGGAAGGTGTCTCCACCAGTGTTGACTAACTCCCAGCCCAATCCACCAGCAAGCAAGAGTTCTTACTTGCTTAGAGCCAGTTGTCCTTGCAATTGGCAGAACCCAGCTTTGTCTTTAGATATTTGACAGTGAACGTAATATTAGCAACAAAATTTAAGCTGCCTTTCCACTTCACATATCATGACCCAGACAGAAAAATCTGCCATTTAGTCTTTTATTT
>CAUYRH010127124.1:0-12868 GCA_963574655.1 Perodicticus potto | reverse complement strand
TATGGGTTGTAAGAAAGATCTTGTTTATTTTAGGATTATATACAAAACATGTCATTCTTCTTTACAAGAATGAGGAAATTTATTTTAATATTTTTAAAAAATAATCTACACTGGGCAGCACCTGTGGCTCAAAGGAGTAGGGCACCGGCCTCATATGCCGGAGGTGGCGGGTTCAAACCCAGGCCTGGCCGAAAACTGCCAAAAAAAACTTATCTACACTGAAACTATTTATACTCAGAAAAGAAAACAAAATCCTAAACTACTCTGAAGTATTTAAATGATTTGAGTGGATATAAAACAGTTTACCTGATCTAAACATATAGTCATTCCTTTTGTATCTGGCTGAGTTTTAATTAATGTAAAATTACCAGCAGTAAAATAACTTTCTGGAAAATGGGTGGTGAAAATAAGCCTTTGTTGAAATTGACTGGAGTGGGAATGTATAGTTCACATAATATCATTTTTAATCCTAAGGAGGGAAGGGTCAAATAAAATAAAAGAAAGATTCTCCTAAAATCTATTGAATAGAATTTTTGCCTTCTATAAGTGGAGTAATTTGCAGAGGAAGCTGAAAAGGGACAGATGATAATGGAGTTCTAGTATCTTTACCTGAAAAGTGATCTGGGAAGAGCCCACCAAAGGCAGGAAAATCCAGGGACGAAGGGAGAAAGCATCGTGAGAGAAGGCCGTGGGCCGGGAATCCTTTGCTGGAATGTGACTCCAGGGCCCTCTCTGTCTCCTCTCCTGAAGATCTTTCTGAGAGCAAATGTCTTACCACCTTTGAGTGAATGGCAAAAGTTCAACCAGAAACCTGAATGGCTTGTATCATTTTAATGGACTTTTGAAACAGGCACATTTATGAATTATAGATAAATACGATTTTGTAATATAGAAGACATAGCTAAGGACCTTCTTAGGAAAAAAAAGTTTGGGAACTAAGAGGACAGAAAGAGACAGCAGGGCGGGAGGAATCTTTGCAGTGCAGCTGGAAGGAGATAAATCAAGAGGCAAGCGATACCAGGCTTTGAATTGAGGCATTTTCTAGATTCATAATTTCAAGAAATACAGATCTAAGAAATAATGTGATACTTTTACAGAAGTCTGCTTCCTCTTCTTTAGTTATTTGCACTGAACTTTACAAAGTGCTTCCCCATAAACTATCCAATTTGAGCTTCAAAAACATACCCCCCCAAAATAGCTTTTTGACTTGATTTTGTAGGTCGAGGCATTAAAACTTAAACATTAAAGAACTTTTCAAAGATCACACAAGCATCTGATCTAGGAAAGAAATTGTGTGTGTGTGTGTTGATGGGTGTGAATGGTCTTTTTACAAATAAATAAATTGATGTGTTTATACATTTTATCTTTTTAGGAGAGGTAATTAAACATTTTCGACAATTTTCTTTTCTTTATTTCTTTTGTTGTTAACAGAGTCTCGCTCCGTCACCTGAGTAGTAGAATGCCATGGTGGCATCATAGCTCACAGCAACCTTACATTCTTGGGCTCAAACCATCCTCTTGCCTCAGCCTCCCAGGTGGCTGGGACTGTAAGCAGCCAACACAACACCCAGTTAGTTTTAGGACACAGGATGTCTCACTCTTGCTCAGCCTGGACTCTAGCTGCTGAGCTCATGATCCACCTGCTGTGGCCTCCCAGAATGCTAGGATTACAGGCATGAGCCAACATGCTTGGTCTCTCTTTCACTTTTCAAAAAGAAGAGAGTAATGCTTTCAAATAATCAATTTTGAGGACAACAAAGCTGCCATATTTATAGAGTATACATGTGTTCCCTGAGGATGTTTTCAGTTCATAGTACTATCATTATATCTTGTTTTCTAAATGAAAATAGACCTTAGTTATGCTTCCGTATTTCAATATCCATCCTTTAAAGCCTGAGTGTCTACATCAGTGCACACGCACCCCGGTGCCCTCTGGGAGAAGACTGAACGTCAGTAGCAGTCCCAACAAATGCTGCTATTCGTTGCACTTCTACAAAGTGCCCAAAGCTGTGGCTCATCGAGTAGGGTGCCAGCCCCATATGCTGGAGGTGGCGGGTTCAAACCCAGCCCTGACCAAAAAAAAAAAAAAAAAAAAAATCTTATTTAGTCTTTATGAAATGTTTCAGTGACACCTATTCTTATGTGATAGATGACAAATCTAAGGTTCAGAGTTGTTGAGCAATATGGCATAATTGGTATTTATAAACCTAGAGTACAAAATAAATCAATAAGGTGCTAAAACAAAGAATGCAAAATTATTGATTGGTCTACACACCACACAGAGCATTTACTAGACAATATGTGGCATACAGTATGCATCGTTGTTTGAAAAGTGATTGTCATATATAAAAACACTCTATGAAACTTTTCCTTTCTCCTAACAAGTGTCAGGGTGACATATGACAATGCTGGTAAGGGGAGAATGCTTTACAGTGTGTTTTAAGGCCACTAGCAAGTCCTCCAAAGGCCAGGTATTGAACGAGACTATGGTAATTCTAAAGCATCCTTTGGAGCCTTCAAATCCCATAAAATCCAGCCATATGAAAACACACCTTCAGCTAAAAGGGAAACATTTCATTGTATTCTTTCTAAATCCCTACACACATCATACTGTCAAAGAGTAGAATTGAGAATTAATTGAGAATTAATACCACATAGCCACTCTTACATCTGTATCACTAAACATAAGGATGTTGACCTTTGCCACTAGCTTATCAAATTCTTTCTGTTTTCTGCCAGGGCTCCTTCTGGGTCCCTGTTCATTCTCACTCAATACTTTACGATCTGAGCCACAGTACGTGCTGCTCAAAATTGGACTGTGGGGCAGGGCCTGGTGGCTTGCACATGTAATCCTAGTACTCTGGGAGGCTGAGACAGGTGAATTGCTTAAGTTCATGAGTTTGAGACCAACTTGAGCAAGAAAAAGACCCTATCTCTACTAAAAATATAGAAAAGCTATCCAGATATCATGCCAGTCCCAGCTACTTGGGAGCATTAAGGCAAGAGAATTGCTTGAGCCCAAGAGACTAAGAAGTTGCTATGATGGCACGGCACTCTACCCAGGGTGGTAGAGTGAGACTCTGTCTAAAATAATAATAATAAAAAAACGGGAAGTGGTTCTGTTTTCTTTACCTTTATTTCTGTGCTTTCTAGAACACATTCAATATCCCCATAGGCTTCAGAAATGAGAGCTCATGGTCCATTTATTGAAGTAAATTCTTAACATCGCTAACCTGAGTTTCCCAGAGACTATTACAAAGTGCATATTATTATATGACAGCACAGTGTTATCAGTTCCTAATGGTGCTTTCAGCCTTTAGATTTGTAGTATGCTTTATTTTCTTTGTTTCTTTTTTCTTGTTTTACTTTACTACAGTTTCCTGCGTAAACTGAATTTATATTTTTCTATTTTTTAGTTTCTATTTATTTATGATGTTTCTGCATCTCATGTTTATTTTTATCTCCCTCCTCATAGGTCTAATAGGAACATTTAGTTTTCTTTCTTTTTCATAATGATTGCTGGACACTGTCTTCATTACCAAAATAGTTTACAAAGTAATTTGCGGAACGTTTTTATTTGTAGGGGATAATTATCCAGATTTCATCCTAACCTTGAGGGATCATTAAGATCAAGTCTTTTACCCCAAGTGTTACTCTTGGCGATGAACATGACCTATAGAAATTGCTGTCTGGTAAATAAAGGCGGGAATAGAGGAAAACTTCTCTACATGGAATTAGAAGGGTATTGTGGATGTTTATGTCAAATTACTGCAAATATTCTATTACCCCTGTGGCATTCTCTGCATTCTTTCTATGATCACACTTCTCAACTTTGGGGTAAGTACTTAACATAGATCTTCATTTTCCTTGACCATTTTTCCCTGCCCCAACTCTACACTCATCTTTTTTTGCATTTGATTATACTTGACACAAAACACCACCAGCTTCTTAAAACTGTGATCTGTCACTGGTTTTCAGCAGCTGCTCCTTGGATCCATTAACATATCGAAATGTCAGGTGCTGAGACTGTTATGTGGGTATTGCTGGTGGCAAGTTTGATCATTGTAGAAAAACAGGTACATGTTCCATTTGGTATAGTTTGCCAATTGTGAAACTTCACAGCAGTAATCATATAACATTGTCGTATTATAACTCATACTAGATAACAGAATTATACTAAACTATACATTGATCATACATAGTTTTCCAGTTTGTTTGTGTAATAGGAAGATGAATAAACTGTAGCTATGTTCCCCCATGGCTATTCATAAGACTGAATGCAGGTGCTCATCAATTTAATTATTTAGAAAATTTATCTATTCTTATTGAGTAAAATAAAAGTATGTATGTTAAAAAAAATGGAATCTAATTTGGGGTATGTTTCCCCCACTCTGGCTATTGGATTCTTGTATTGTGCTTGAATATATGTCTGAAACTTTTTGAAAGTTGAACATCTAAGATTTCCACACAGTAATGTGAATTAATGACCAAAGACCTATAAAATCTTTTATAATCTGAAATTTTATTTCATTAGTGTTGTCTTACTTGGGCTCTGCAACCTTCATTGGCAAACATGAGCCCAAGGCAGGAAACAAGTTAAGGCATAGTTTTATTGCCAAGGGATCTTGGAAGACTGAGCTAAGCATTTTCCCTTCACGTTGGTCTGTTGTTCTATTCTTGTTATCACCACAGGGTGTAAAGTAGAAGGTTTCTTTCTTTATTTTTAGGCACCTAAAGCTTCAGCACCTGCCAGCACAGCACCAGTGGGTAGGCCCTTAAGAAAACTTCCCTCCTATGGCAAATCTTCCCATGTTGCTCTCATTGTAAGATGTTTAGATTGTGTTTTGTAGTGACACAGGGAAGTAGAGCTCCATCTAGTCCTCGCTCTCAAAAGATTACACTTCATTTCCTGTTCGAGTCTAGATCTCATAATATCCCAGATAAAACGTTTCCTTTATAATTTGTAAATGGCAGCATATTAGAGTAAATAAGCTAATCATAGACCATTTCCAACAGTGCTTCCTTTCTCTAAAGGAGTAAGAACTGACAAGTTCATATTGATGATTAGAACTTGTTCAACAATTTCATCGCTAAGGAGCAAAATGGTACAGGAGAGAATCAATTATCTGCTACAATTTGTATCACTACAAACAATTTTGGGATTCATAACCTCACGTATCATACGAATGTATAGTCTTTAATCAGCATTTTGCAAAGTAAATTATAAAGTGAGAATCAGTTAGTTGAGTCACTATTTAGAAAATTTCATATTTTAACTGACATTTGTAATCTGGTTATTCAGCAAGTGTGAGCTTTCATTTAAAAAGGTATAAAATATGCTATACAGAAATTCATGAATTTGCTTCTATATAGTCCCAACATTTGAATCGTCAGAGAAGATATGCGAAAAGATTTAACAATATTATTTGATCAAACAATGAGACTTTCTTTTTTTCCAGCAAAAGTCATCTTTAACATCTCCCTGGATTTCCTAAGACTCAATATTGATCTATAATGGTTTTGGTCAATGGGTGTGTATGAGCAGGGAATGGAGTTGGTCATGACTCCAAATATTTAATGAGTCAAGTCTCCTCTGGGAATTATGTTGTACTACCATGAGCGGTGGGGGGAGTGAGAGGGACATTGAAAATTAAAATTTGGAAATGCTACTGACTATTCATTTTTTACTTCAATTGAAAGTTAGGTAAATATTTTCATTTTAGGAAGTTTCCAAAGGAGCTATAACAAACAGAACTGTTAGCAATAAAGTTTACCCTTTTAAATAATGATCCAGACATTTTCTTGTAAGTAAATGAATTTGAATTTATTTATTTTGGATTTGGACTTAGATTAAGTCTGGTAACTTAAAGTTTCTTCATTTGCATTTTACCGGTAATTGTTTATTTTACTGTATTTTTATAAAAATATAAAATCGTATAAATATGAACTTTTGCATACATGGTGCATGTATGTATTTGCATACATGGTGAACCAACATGAAAATAATATTGCTCCATTGGAACTGTAGAGTACACGCGTACTAGAGTGTACTATATGCCTTGTGGAGTGCAGGGTGTTTATTTGAAGAATGGCATTGTATGCTAAAATGGAATACCAGGCTTTGAAAGGTATCCATTTCATTTTCTGTGGTATACATATCCCAAACACAATTTATCCAGTGTCATCACACCCTTACTGTGCCATTGCTATTGCTTTGTAAATGGAATCGGTGGTGCAGGTGAGTACAAAATTCACAATTGCAATCTCTGAGCCTGAACTATATTTTGAAACAATTTATGCATGTATGTATGTTGTTTTAAATTTCAAAATATTAAGGGGTTATAAATGTTTCTGCTACATGCATAGCCTATGTAATTCTTAAGTCAGGGCTTCTAGTGGTGAGCCAGTCACCAGAGTAGTGTTCACAGCACCGGTAAGTTTTCACCACTCATCATTTTTCTTTGCCCCCCTTCTTGGATCCTGACGTTCTTTGTATCTCTTTGCACACGTGTGAGCCCATCATCTAGATCCCAATCATAAGTGAGAACATGTGGTGTTTGCTTTTTCATTCCTAAGATACTTCACTTAGCGTAATAATGTCTGGTTCCATTCAAGTTACTGCAAAAGTCATTTAATTCCTTTTTATGGCTAGGCAGCATATATGTGTGTATATATATGTATATATACACACACACACATATATACACACATACATACACATATATACACACACATATATATATCTCCCACATTTTATATATATATGTGTGTGTGTGTGTGTGTGTATAATGTAGGATATATGTGTGGTGTGTGTGTGTATGTGTGGTATTGAAATAAACATTTGAGTACAGGTACCTTTTTGATAAAATAATTTCCTTTCTTTTGAGCAGATACCCAGTAGTGAGACTGTGGGATTGATGGATCAAATGGTAAGTCTATATTTATTTCTTCGAGGAATCTCCAACTGTTTTCCATAGAGGTTCCACTAATTTATCACACAACCAACCATGTATAAATTCTTTTTCTCTGGCTCCATTGATTCTTTTGAGGTTTTAATAATGGCCATTCTACAGTGCTAAAGTGATATCTCGTTGTGGTTTTAATTTCAATTTCTGAAGATCAGTGATGTTGAGGATTTTTTCACAAATTTTATTGGCCATTTTTCTGTCTTCTTCTAAAAATTTTCTGTTTACGTCTGTTTCCCACCTTTTCAGGGTGTTGTGTTGTTTTCTTGCTGATTTGGCTGGGTTGCTTGCAGCTCCTGTGTGTTAGCCCTTCGTTGTGTGTACACTTTGTGACTCTTTCCTCTATTTGCAGGCTGTCTGATTAGTGCTTTTGCTACATAGAAGCTGTTTAATTTAATTAAGACCCAATTATTAATTTTTGTTGTTTCTGTGGGAATCTGCATGATTCTTAGTCATAGATTCTTTGCCAAAGCCGATTTCTAGACAAGGTTTTCCCATGTTTTCTCCTAGAACTTTCATGGTTTCATGGCTTACTTTTCAGTCTTTTATCCAACCGCGTTAGTTTTTGTGTACAACAAGAGACAAGGGTCCTGTTTCATTCTTCTGCATGTGGGTGTTCAATCTTCCCCGTACCATTTGTTGAATGGACCACCCTTTCCCCTGTGTGTGTTGTTCTTGTTTTATAAGAGCTGTAAGATTTAACCTTTGGGTGTTTTTACACTGGTGGATATCAATTGTGCTGGTCCATGTATAATGCACTTTTGAACATTCCTGTATGGCAGCTCTAGCAGGGACAAGTTCCCTTATGATAATAAGAATATTTTACTTTAATTGCAACTAGGATCCTCAACTCACCAGAATATTTGTAAAGTTGTGGGTAGATGCGTAGTGTTTGCTTCTCTGATGAAGTCTTTATTTCCCTAATATTTATGAAACTTAGTTTGATAGGATACTGATTTCTTGGCTGGCAGTTTTTCTGTGTTAGAAGAGTAAAAATGGGGCCCTTCTGGCTTATTTGCTCTCTCTGAAGTCTGTAACAGCTGACTTTTCAGCAGAGACCTATGTATGTACGTGGAAAGTGTCTAGCACTGACAAGACCACAGTCCTAGGCTCAGCACCTGTGGCTCAACGGGCTAAGGCGCCATCCATGTACACCTGAGCTGGGGGTTCGAATCCAGCCCGGCCAGCCCCGCCAAACAACAATGATGGCTGCAACCAAAAAATGGCCAGGCATTGTGGCGGGAGCCTGTAGTCCCAGCTACTTGGGAGGCGGAGGCAGGAGACTCGCAGGAGCCCAGGAGTTGGAGGTTGCTGTGAGCTGTGATGCCACTGCACTCTATCCAGGGTGACAGCTTGAGGCTCTGTCTCAAAAAACAACAACAACAAAAAAGAAAACACAGTCCTAGAAACATCACTCAAATACATCATGGAAAGGGTAGGTATTTACTTCTTGTAAGTAAAGTCTATTTCCAGTTCTCCAGTTACAAGACTATTTGTCTCCCCTGTAAAAGAGCTCCTCCTAGCCTGTGCTCATTTGCTTAGTGAATGTTTGGCATACAGGGTTGCTATATTGTTCATGGTGAAATATTACTTCTCAAAATGGAGGTTACTTTTGGAAATGATTATCTGCTGGCTAGTCTTGTAGAAAACATTAGTGTTTGTTTCTATGTCACATATTTATGTATTGTAACAACACAGTGGGATCCCAAACAAAAGAGAGCTCTGTTCAGAGAACTGAGCTGCCTGCTGGGTGGTGTGTCCCTGTGGCTCACGTGCATCTGGCCTTTCCATGTGCAGCCCGGGCAGGTGGAAACGGAAGACTCACTCATGTTCTGTCCACCCTCCCCCACCCCCAGTTCCAACTACATGATGTTGAGGAGTGAAAACACAAAAAAGGGAACCATCTTGCCTTCTCAGCTGAATGAACTGTGCTGCTTTGGTATTTCAAAAATTTTAATGCGTGTTCCAATCACCCAGGAATCTTGCTGCATGACAGATTCAACAGATTTGGGTGGGATATTCCCTGCATTTCTAGCAAGTTTTGAGGGGCAAGGAGCTAGACAATATGAATGTTTTATTTCAATTGCAACTAAGATCCTCATCTTACCACAATATTTGCAAAGTTGTGGGTAGATGCGGCCTGTTGTGTGAAAAGATAAAAAGATGTTTCTGCATAGCAGAATACATGTGCATATGACTATAGAGAGTGCAAAAAAATAAGAGAGAATCCAAGAAGAAAGAAGTTAAAGTGATAGGACAGAAATTAGAATTGGAGACCATCCTGAAATGAAATGGTATTCATCCTATGTGGAAAATCTATAAACCATCTGCTTTCATGGCAACCAGTCCCATAACCTGGCGGGAAGGGGTGATGGGCAGAATTGAGCAGCAGAAATACCACCAGAGTACAGAAGCAAAGTTCACAAATAGCTTCCTTTTGGATTGGTTCAGCTGCCCAGAAGCACTTGGCTTTAATATTTAGGATGTATAGGTGAAAACCAGGGGATCCAGATAATTAAAAAATTGACTTTTAAAAAACATTAATTGTAGGGCGGTGCCTGTGGCTCAAAGGAGTAGGGAGCTGGCCCCATATGCTAGAGGTGGCAGGTTCAAAACCAGCCAAAAACTGCAAAACAAACAAACAAACCAAAAAGAAAATAAACATTAATTGCATAAGAGTGACTTGGTAACCAAGCTGGTTGTCTTGTTAGTGAATGCACTTTTTCATAGACATGGAAATTCCAAGGGCTCAGAACATGTCCCCAAAACTCCATGAAAAAATATACACTGTGTTTGAAATCAACTAAATCTGAAGTGATTGAATAAATGACACAGGCCTATGAAGAATTTTAAATGATTAATCTATCAATAAAAGCCTTTTTGTAATTATGAGAATAGTATAAAGTTGCAAGCATTCAATTTTCCAGACAAGAAAACTACAATCCTTAAATTAATAAATCCTTTGTTTTTTTTTTTTTTTTACTTCTCTTAAATGCTCAACTTTCCTCTTGACATTTTAAAAGTCAGTTTGGTGCTTATGATTGATAATAATAACTTTTACATTTAGCCATCTTTCATCGCTTTATTGATTTCTCTATTTTCTTATGGCCTTTTTTTCTTTGATCTCATTTAGCATTTGGGTGTACTTTATTGATTTCATCCTGTGGTCAATTTGCATTCAAAGTGTGTATTTAGTTCAGTAGAAGCATTTGTAATATTGGGTATTAATGAGGAGTTTCAAAGGCCAATATCTGAGTCATCTCCTAAGGCGGTTTCACACAAAATCATAGTGGATGGAGCTGAAATTATTCATGTACACTAGCTAAATGTTTTTTTTTTTAAGCATCAAGATTTTGAAAAACTGTTACTAAAATAAAACCATCATCTACTTTTCTGGTCCTTTCAAGGTTCTGTTAGAGCTTTGCCTATGTTATATCCAGTGAGGGACAGGAAATTAAGGAGGTAGCATTAGTTTCTCTCCAGGTGTGTTTCGTACTTTCATTCCTATTATACATTCAGCCAATTTTAAATTCAAGTGCAGGCTGTAGAATATAGCCATTTCTTCCATTTTTCACCTTGTCAAATAAATTATTTTATTTTAAATGTTCATCCAGTTTAATAACTAAAGTGTACAATCAGGATGTACAACATGGCAATAGAATAGAATGTAATTCTACCAACACAAAATCATGTATATCATGGAGCATTTTGCTGAAAAATGCTGCTGACCCAAATGTATTTGAAAACAGAGTTTCACCTCACCCTTTGGTATTAGTGTGTTAAAAGATGAAATTCTGTCTTGGAAGGAAATGCATCTGGAATTGATCTGAAGTATCTCTCTCTCTCTTTCTCAAGCTAGAAGTAATTCAGTGACAAGCCTTTTAGAGAGATGATAAATGTAATGTAATGTTTCTGAACATGAATTTTTGTTGTGGGGGGGAAGTTAATTAACCAACCTAAACTACTTCTATTCAAACACTCCAGAAAGATAACACCAGTCGCAAATGTTAAATATCTGTTTGGCTTTACTTTGCTTACTCATGCATTTATTCAACACTTGCTATGGCAGTTTATCTAAAATTAGGTTCAAAGTAATTTAGGCAGCCATACCCTCTGTGAAAGATTCTGTAGAAAGCTTTAAATCATAGTGACAGCCATTAGAACTTGCTTAAAGGAAATGCATGTCTGAATAACTCCAGAGGAAACAAGAGAAAAAAAAGCTATGAGTATATCCGTTGAGTTCTCATAGGAAATTACTCAGCATTTAGATATGTGCTCCTAAAGAGTGGAATTATTAGTAAATATATTCTTTCCTATTATTCTACACACCTATTTAAAAGGGAGCAATAGCGTATCTTTATTGAGCACTTATTTTGTGTCACATGTATATCTTGATACTTTTATTTTCTCACATCATTCATCATTCAATTCTCAACATTTTTGAGCTGAACACGGAAGTTATATTGTGACTCTCATTTTATTCATGAGAAAATAGTAACACAGAACAATAAGATACTTTTCCTAACATCATCTAAATAGTTACAGCAGCAATGAGCTTTGAATGCTATGGGTCTGATTCCAGCACACGGGTTCCAAACTTCTGGGCTTTGTTCTGGCCCATCACTGATTTCTGTGTAAATATTATGAGCATTTGTTTTTCAGCGGTCACCAGCAGGTAAAAGTCATTATAAAACATTGATGGACTCTTATAGAGTTCGCATTTCTGAAAATTTATAAATTTGGGAAAATATTTAGGCTGATAATTTCATTAAGTATTGCTTGATTATTTTAAATATGTCTATAAAATAATAGCTGTTTGCAATACATAAGTTTACCAGTTGAATGCTGCTACTTTTAGGTCCAAGGATGGTGATAAACTGGTATAATATAGAGATGTGGAGACTAAATTTGTAATATAAAACCAATCTTAATGTTTTGTGCTGAAAAAAATTCAGAAACTCAATTGATTTTGGAATATATTTTCTTTTAAATTGTGTTGAATTGCACTTTTGTATAATTGCAATGCAATTTTTAAAAATGTTTATTATAACACTCTCTTCAAATCACATACTTTACCTCTGAAACAGAAGTGATGAAAGAGAAGGTATTTATCGTCTTCTAGAAATGCACATTGAAATATTTTCTTACAGAGTTAAAGGTACTTGCAACTTGCATGCTAAACACTCTGATACCTAGAGTGAAGATTTGATACCTTCCTTACCTGAGACTTCTGAAATAAAAAAAGTGTCCAGCTCTAAACAAAAAGATAATTGTTTTCAGCCTTAGCATTCCCCAAAGCAAGAAGAATTAATCTCAAAAAACTGCATAATTTATTCATTCCTTTACTTTTATTAATAATCATGGAACATGATTTTTACCTTTCTTGGAAAGAAAATATTGCAATGATTCATTTAACTCACTAGGTAAGTAGTTAACCTGACAAACATAGGGAGAATGGGCTTACATCTCCACCTGGTGACAGGGTATATTTTTTTATGTTTAATTGTTTATAAAAAATTATTATAAAAAATCATTATAACTTTCTGGGAAAAATCTCAGAATCCTTAGGATAGATTTGCTTTTGCAACCTCTTCTCTGATCTCTCAAAAATAATTTAAAAAAATTAAAATTAGTCCTCCAAATCAGGGGGTCTGCATTCACAGATTCAACGATTTAAGGTGGAAAATATTTCAAAAAATAAATGAAGAAATAATACTAATACAAATAAAATCATTGTTTAACAACTAATCACATACCATTTACCTTGTATCAGGAATAATCACTAATCCTGAGATTATTTAAGGTTTATTATTTAAGGTTTATTTGGGAGGGTATGCATGAGTTATATGCAAATACCATGCCATCTTATCTAAAGGATTTGAGCATTTGAAGGTTTTATTTTT
>CAUYRH010127118.1:0-10180 GCA_963574655.1 Perodicticus potto | reverse complement strand
TTTCATATTTACATGGATGGAGCTGGAACATGTTCTCCTTAGCAAAGTATCTCTAGAATGGAAGAAAAAGTATCCAATGTATACACCCCTAATATGAAGCAAATTTATATCTTTCAAGCGAAGGCTACAACCCATTTATTGTACAAGAAGACAGGGAAAGGGGAGAAGGAGGGAAGGGGAGGGAGAGGGTGGGGGGAGAGAGGATAAAGGGTGAGATCACACTTGTCGTGCATATTTGAAGGGTCAGGAGAAAACTTCTAAATATGGATCAAAAATGTTTTCACATAGTAAATGAGAAAATATCATGAATGTTGTATCAATCAGGTTGATAAAAATATCTCCGATTGTATGTGAAGCCCACACACTGTACCCCATGACTGAATTATTGTACACAGCTATGACTCAATAAAAAATAAAAAAATAAATAAAATAAAAAAAATACACAAGTCCTTGTTAAGAGTTGGAATCACTTAATGTTTAAGTATTAGATGTCTTCCATTTTTTTCTCATTATTATTATGTTTTATAAAGAAGGAAACTGAGGCCCACACCACTAACAAATGGAGGAACAGGGATTCAAACGCACTCTGACTGCAAGGCCTCTGATTTTAGTGTCCTCTTCTTTCCTTTCTTTTTTATTTTTATTTCTTTGCTTTTTCTTTGTTGTGGTTGTTGTAGAGACAGAGTCCCACCCTGTGCCCTGAGCAGAGTGCAGACAGCTCACTGCAACCTCAGACTCGGGCTGTGGGCATCCTGCTGTCTCAGCCTCTGGAAGCCGCTGGGAACAGGTGCTTGCTGTGGTGCCCGGCTGAGGTTTTTATTTTTTTAGGAGTTGGGGGGTCTCACTCTTGCTCAGGTAAGTCTCGAACTCCTGAGCTCAAGCAATTCTTCCTCCTCAACCTCCCACTGTGCTGGGGTTACAGGCGTGAGCCACTGCACCTGGCATTCCTTTTTTAAATTCACTAAAATCTATGGTTAAATGCGCTTACAGAAAGCATAATACACAAATCAGAAAAGGGGTACTGACCACATTGCCACTGAGCTGACCTTGTGATGACCTTCGGTTCCATAGGAAACACATTATTTTACTGAAATAAAATTTCATTAACACAGTAATTATAAAAATTACAGAAACAGAGAAAGTCATAACTACATTTACATACCTTAGTGTTATTTTTTAAGGAAGATAAACTTTATTTCATTTACTAAGAATACATTCCCTAGATTTTTGACCATCTCAGCCCAGTCTTTGCTGGATTGTGTGCCTTCTTTTCCTACAAAGCTCGAGTGAACCTTGCCAGTCTAGAGAGAGGAATTGGGGAAGCAATACTTGGACCACACAGACTCAGCTTGAGCTCCAGCAGCCCTGGAGTAAAGATTTGTTGTAATGGAATTTGTTCTGCAAATCACACAGAATTAGTGACTGAGCTTTTAAAATATATTATTTAGTGCGTATGGGGGAAGGAAGTACTGGGAAAAAAGTTAGACTATTTCAAATAGTTAACATTCTTTAAACAGTAATCTATTCCTAGAAAGTGTACAGTCCAGTGTCCTTCCAGTCAATAAAATTTAATTACTTCCTCATCAACTATAATTTAAGTTTATATGTCTAATTAGTCTTGAACTTTGCGAGGTCCGCATGTATTCAGCTCTGAGCAGAGCACTGAGTACCTTATTATATAAAGCCATAGTTATAACACACAGTATTTAAATAAGGTGGTTTTCTTGCTGTAGAATATAAAAGGAAGATTTCCTGCTTTGATTCCTATGGCTTTGAGAGTTTTTTTCAGTGGACATAAATCCAAGAAATTAATAGGAAAAGTGAAGAGTTTTTAATTCTCTGTTTTAGTAAGACACATCTCTTGTTTGCCTCCTCATTAGTCATATGTTTTCCATAAAGAATTTCAGCTTTTTTTCCCCCTCCATTCCAAACCTCTTGTTTGCAGGCCTAGAATTGTTGCATGTCACCAAACCATACAGCTGCTGCTCAGCTAAACGGTGTCAATCTACTTCCCAGAAGAAAAGGCAACTGAGGAGGTAGAGAGTCAGTTTGTTCATGGATTATACAATTCATTCGCAGATTATATTTTATTTACAAGGAATAAGTTAATAAAAAAAACAAGGAAAAGACAAGGAACTTCTGAGATTTAAAAGTAACCAGAGCTATCAGCGTTTTGAAGCATATTAGCAAAAGGAAATTAATATGGAATAATTGCTGTGATGGTTATACTTATAATGAATCATTTTATAAAATGACACAGCATGAAAGGGACAGGAAAACAGGGGTTTGGTAAGTCATCTAAGACCATTTGGAGATTAATAAATCTCACAACAAATTACTTATTTGTAAATCAAATTGATAAATTTATTTAGCAACTTATTGATAAAGTAGTGACGCATAAGAATGATATCCAGGTGCTTCTGAATAAACCGCTTGGCAATATTGAGGTATTTCAGCAAGCAAGAGATGGTACAGTCACATGAAAAGCAGGAGGCATCAATCCGCCCATTCACTGTGACTGATACTTAACTTTGGCTGTAGTATTCACAGCCCAGGGCCTCACATCTGACTCCAACTCAGTGCACAAGGTTAGACGGGCATCTTCGTGGAGAGCTGAACTACACAGTGCTGTGGTTGGAAAGGCGCCTGGGGAGCTCGTGCCCTTACTTGTCTTCTGCAAGCCTCACCTGTCAGCTGGGCCTTTGGCAGGCCGGTGAGCAGAGCAGCAGGAACCACACTGTGTAAGACTTAAAATCCCAGGGTCCACACCGCCTGTCTGTGACCTGCGTGAGTGTGCTAAGCAGCTTCCTCGGACACGAGCGACTTACTGTCCCACCGTTCTGGAGGCTGGCAGTCTGAGGTGAAGGCGTTCGCAGAGCCAGATTCCCTCTGAGGGTGTTGGAAAAGGTCTCTTTTCCAGCTCTGAGTGGCCTGCCAGCCCTGCCTAAGATTCTGAATGATTTGGCCTGAGGTGGACCCGAGGATTCCTCCAGATGATTCTATTCTCAGTCAGGCTCGAACACCACTGGCTTACACCACTCCGGATATACTTACTTCGGATGCCAGAAACTGGGCAGGAAAAACTAAAATCTCTTTTTACCCTTCTGAGTTCTAGGCTGGGGTGTGTGTGTGACAAAAGACAAACCGACAAGAGAGAAACAGAATTTTATGAATGTGGCATGCACGCACGGGAGGAAACTTGGGGAAAGAGAAACTCTCTGGAAGGTGGCTTAGAGCTCTACCTGAGACGACATCTTCAATACTTTTAGACAAGTGAAGAAAAAGGCCCTTGGACCTCTAGGGGTGGCAAATTGTGGGAAGACAAATACTGGATGTGAGAAACTCATGGTACACAAAATTAAGAAAGTTCATCATGTAGTTTCCTCCGGTGTCTCTAGGTTGACAAAGGTCCAGCAGAGGTGTCTGGCCAACAGCTGCATGATGATTTTGTAAGGACTTTTTTGCTAATCTGTGGTGTCAGATATCACAGAAAGAATGCACAAACCTTTCTTATTTGTTGTGTTTTTTGCTAATCAGCTTCGGTTAGTGTTTGTGTATTTCATGTATAGCCCCAGATAACTCTTGTTCCTCCAACGTGTGGCAGAGGGAAAAAGGTTGGTTACCCCTGGTCTGGAGTCAACTCAGGTGATCAATCTTTGTCCTTCCTGGTACAGAAGGGAGAAGGGACATCTTTGTAAATTTATTTCCTACTTTTTGGCAAATACTTTTTTATATCTGCTTCTCCTCAACAGCCTTCAGCTCGAAATGATCCTTATACCAAAATGGCGCACTTGGGGCTGACGTATCCTACTTCCATTAGCTTTACCTTGCCCCGAGGTAAGATGAGAAAGGGAATATCTGAATGAAACTGAGCTACCAAGGCTTGAAAAATGGGCTCGTTGCTGCATGTCCTATTCTTAGCTTTGAAATGGAAAAAAGGATGAAAGTTCCCAATTTTCCTAAAAAGCAAACGGACTTTCACATGGCAAGTGTGTTACATTTTAAGGTACAAAAAGCCATTTATCTGCAGCGGATCATGTCCCCAGGGGTGACACTGAATCTCTCCTCTTGGCTGCAGCTTTCTTCTCTCTCAAATTCCACTCACTTCAAGTATCACCCTCAAGCTTAGGGGTCCCCAAACCACTCTCAATTCTGATCATCTGGATACAAATTTGGGGTTCTCGTGAATTGCTTAAGGTCAATAATTCACTAGAGTAACTCATGGAACTCAAGAAAATGCTGTACTTCCTATTACTGTTTTATTATAAAGGCATAAAATCTGGACCAGTAAAAAAAAGACACATATAGGATGATATCTGGGATGGTCCCAAATGCGAACCTTCCGTGTCCATAGGATGCGTCACCCCCAAGTACACTAATGTGTATAACCCGCCAGGAAAACTCGCCCTACCTTTGGTGTCCAGAGTCTTTACTGAGTTTTATTGCTAGGCATGATTGATTGATTGAATCATTGACCGTATGATTGAACTTGATCTCCAGCTTCCATTACCTCCTCAGAGTTGGGGCTGATATCATGTGGCTCTAAGCCCCAACTCTCCAATCACATTGTTGGACTTTGTGTCACAACCAGGCCCCTATATTAAAAATTCCTAGGGGCCCACTATGAGTCATTTGATTAGTATAAATTCAGGTTTGGCCCAGGAATACAGTGCGAATAACAAAGATATTCAGGAAATTCCAAGGGCTTGAAGGAGTCCCCCTCGGAATCATATGTAAAGATCAGCCAAATTCATTGTTAGACAACAGATATATGCTAATAACATGACTTATTACTATTGATGTTGACCTGTGTCACCTGAGGTAGTGTTTGTCAGGTCCTTGCTTTAGGTTTCTCCCTCCTTCGCTTCCTCCCTCCCTCCTGTCTTGTGATACTTTTTTTTAGCTGTTCCTTCCTCCCTCCCTCCCTTCCTTCCTTTCTTTCAGAAACAACAGTTTATTCACTTGGGAGTTCACAAAGAGAGTGGACTTAAAACCACCTTCTTTTCTCCTCCATTCCATACTGTACTCTTTGGAAATGTCACGCCACACTTGTGGAGTGGTGAGTAATGTTTTAACAGTTTGCAGAGTATCTACATAAATTATTTGTGTTTCTTCTACATGAGAGATTTTTCTTTTCTCCTACATTTATTTATTGATTCCGTCATTTATTTATATTTGTATGAATTAATGGATATTTATTTTATACTCTCAGTTATAATCCAATACTAATTTATTTATTTTGTGGTCAAATTCCTTCAGTTTTGGCCCTTGGGAGCTCTTTTAGTTGAGTTGTGTCCCTGCTAACATTGTGAGGGTTTTGGTGGGAGGAGGACTGAGAACTTTCTTTTCTAGAAATACAAGATGGTTCAGGCTGACCTTGCAGGTTTCTTATAAATGGAGAAATCAGCCATTTTTCCAAGGAGACTTGGTGCTTGTCATTAGATAAGGGTATTAGAAAATAAGATGGATGCTGACTATGCATGTTGGTACTGGAGTGTTCCTGCTTCTGTTTCTATTAGCTGATGGAGTAAGGAAACATATGTGGATATACTAACTCTTGTATATAAATATATATCTAAATATTTGTATATGTGACCATCTGTATTTATATTAAGCTAAACATAAATTTACACTGATGTCTCTAACTCTAATCCTTTAACCCATTCGAATCACCTCCCCTTGCTAGTTTACACACTCCCACTCCAATAGAGAGAAGCCTGGCTCTCTCATCATCTGTCATTTATTTACTTAATTGTTCAATTCCAATATACAAGTACAGAAGTATCAAAATTACTAAGCAATCCCCTCCATGGGATAAAAGCTGATAGCTAAAGTGCAGTTCTCACCTGCTGTTTCCTTTGTCTCTTGCCTTATAGACACCACTCATTTCTAAAGTTACTTAGGTCAGCACCTTTCCCTCACCCCCTTCAGTGAGGTGGTTTCATACATTTGTAGTGAAGTGAAATTGTCTTTTCACAATGTGCATTCCATTCTGAAATCCACTGATCTTCAAATAATTTTTTTTTTAAATTTTGTCATGAGTTACAATGTGACAGGTGATGTTCTCTTTGTTTGACATGGCTGCTCTCGGGGAGCTTGTCTGAGTAAGAGGTCCTGGCCCATAAGAGCCTTGCTCATCTCCACCTCTGATTACTTGGTTGGTGCTGGGAAACACTAGACCCAGTAGTGCCTGGGTAGTGTCACAGGGTAATGGGTCAGTGACTGGAGGCATCCCACACGTCTATGGGAAAACAAAAACACAGTTCTCACAAATACAATCATTACCACCTGCGGCAACAAAGGTCTTTGCTTCCTTAGTCTATCTGGGGAGTGAACTTTTTGGATCATGAGGGCTCCATCTTCTGTACTTACTTTGGGAACACCATGTATATCCATGTATTCTAATCTGAAGTTACCTATGAACTTTTGAAAAGGCTTATTGGTTCAAGTAGCCAATACTTGAAATAAATAAATTTGCCACATTAAAAAAAAAAATTTTAGAGAGCTCTCATCCTAACCAATGTTCTTATTGGTAATTATGATAAAATCATATTGAAAAGGGAACATAAGGAGTATAAGGGGCCAGGCTTAGAGCCTCCCCTATCACTAAAATTGCCTAATATTTCCTTATTATTTCCTAATAAGTAGAAATTAGATTTAGTAAAGAGTTAAAATCCAAATCCACCATAAATTCTCCTTCTTTGTCCTCTTATATGCTCATTTTACTTCAAATTTCCTGAATGTGACCCTCCAGAAGACTTTTTGAATCTCTGGTCCCCCAGTTGAACATATCTCGCCTCCAAGTTTAGACCTATTTCTTTAGATAGTTTCTTTAGGTTAGTAGAGGAAGTTTTGTAAGAATTAGCCTGAATTATGACTCCTGTTTTGGGGATGCCCATTCATTGTTGATCCATTTTGTCCTGTGAACAACCCTTGCTTTCCTGTTGGTCTCATTCGGTTATCCTGATAACTGGCATTGGCTTTCTATTTATCAGGGGCACGTGTATTGTTAGGCTTGTGTGTGCAGGTGGGCACATCAGCAGGCCTAAGATTGACAGCCTCACAAAATATGGCTGGACAGAAATGTGGTTTGCATACCATTTGTAAGTAGCCTACCTGCCATTGCCAGCTCTCAGGGTAGCTAAGTCTTTCTTCCTGCCTGCTTTTGTCTCTCTCTCTGAAGTTATGTATCTTTCCTTATATTTAAAATAAACTTCTTGCAGGCAACAAATAGCTAGGTCTTTTATATATATATTTTTTTTATCCTTGCTGACAATTTCCATGTTTTAATTTATCTATGTAGATCATTCTTATTCAAAATAGTTGTCGATATAGGTGGATTAGTATCAACCTTAGAGTTTTTATCTCTTATATTACTCATAGGTTTTTGCATGTTATCTACCCTTTCCATGACAGCCTTTAAAATATAACCACAGATGTTTTAAATTCTGTCTGGTAATTCAAAAATCTGTATTATATTTTAATCTTGTCTTGTCCTGACACTTTCTTAGTTTCTTTAGGTTGTGTTTCCTTTTTTACCCTTACCTTTTAATTTGTCTTGTAATTTTGTTGTTGATGAAAGCCACACTTGAAACTTGGGTAATAGGAATTGAGGTAAGTGGTTAGTGTGAGGTTTTATATAAATCTGCTAGAAATTGGAATATGTTTAATGTTTTCTGTGTCTGTATTTGCCAGCAGATTCTGTGAGTGTCCAGGTTTTTAATTTTTTTTTTTAAATTTCCCTTGTTTTCTTTGGGCTTTTCTAAGTACTTCTTATGGAGAATCTGTGAATCTGTGTCTCTCAGCTGTGATGTTCTGTTATTACTCTGGAACTCTGTTGATGGTATTGTAAGATTTGGGGGCAAGAAAAATTTCTGTAATATTATGATGGAGTCTCCATGTTGTAGTGAGTCTGTTTCCTTGGGCTGTTAGTACCACAAGTGTTGCTCCCCCACCTGTTAGGTGAGACGGGAAAGCTAGAACAGGCTGAAATCAGGGAAATATCCTTTTCTCACGTAAGGAAAAGCTCTAGCAATTTAATGGAGCTTTCATAATAGTTATTTTTTTCCTATCTCCCTGCCAAAGTTCATGTTGGGATTTTCTTTGACATTTCACTATGAAAATTTGTCGGAGTTCCTGGATTTAAGACGAACAAATGTGTGTAGGTGTATTCTAAGATGCAGAATCTAAGTTTCTCACTAGCATGCTGAGTTCATAATTAGCCTTTGGAAACTGGTCAAATTCCTCTATTGGTGTTCCTACCAGCTTAGGGCTCCAAAGGCTTCTGTTCTGGATAAGCAGACCTTAGCTGTTATTCTCTAGATTTGTGTACTCAGATTTTTTCCTAGGTGACAATTTACCTGCATTTTTTCTTTATTTTTTTCTTCTTGATGTTCCAAAATTGTTTTCATTTTCATTTCCTTTCACTTTTAGAGAATTTTCTTCAACCATTAAGATAGGCACACTGGTGATTAATTCTCTTATTTTTTTTTTCATCTAAGAGTTTCTTGTTTTTGTCTTCATTTCTGAAGAATATTTTTGTGGATACATAATTGTGTATTGATAATTCTTTTCTTTCAGCACTTGAAAACCATTGTGCCATTTCCTTCTAGCCTTCTTAGTTTCTGATGAGAAATTTGCTGCTATTTCAACAGTGAATATTGAATCATTTCTCTCTGATGTCTTTCAAGATCTTTTCTTTGCCTTTAGTTTTTAGAAGATTATAATGTATCTTGCAGTGGATTTCATGAATTTATCATATTTGGGGATCACTTGTCTTCTTGCATATGCCAATTTGAGTCTTTTGTCAAATATAGGAAATTTTTAACCATAGTTTTACGAATACTTTGTTAGTTATATTGTCTTCTTTGGGGATTTTAGTGACATATGTGATGTCAGATATTTTGTTATAGTCACGTAGATACTGGAGCTCATTTTGTTAAAAGTCTGTTTTCTCTCTGTTGTAGACATTTAGTAACTTTATAATTGTATGTTTAAGCTCACCATTTCTTTGCCCTTTCAGTTCTAACATCATCTATTGAGCTATTTTGAGCTATTTTTATTATTAAACTTTTCTGTTTGCAGATATTTATTTTCCTTTGTTTCAGGACAATTTATAATTGCTCATTGAGGCATTTTTTGATTATAGACATGTTTAAATCCTTGTCAGATAATTGTAACACCTGTGTAATCTTGGTTTCAGTATTTGTTGATGATGGTTCTTATTGAAGTTGTAATTTTCTTGGGTCTTGTTATGAGTAGTGATTATCAACTGATACCTATTTACTTTGGATATTAGCTTTTGAATCTCTCAATATTACTTAAACCTTTGGTCACAGAAGGCCTCTTCTTAGACCACTCTAGTGAAAAAAGAGGAATATTGCCTTGATACTTTTAGGTTGAGGTAGAAGTTCAGGTTTTCCACTTGACCCCTATTGCCCACAGTGGGTGAAGTTCTCTTCCCCGGATCTATGATGATACTGTATAGGCTGGAAGAGGCAGGGATGCCATTATTGTTCCCCAGGTAGCTTCAACAGACACATGGATAGTGGTGATTAAAGTTTTCTGATATCATCCTTGCAGGCAAGGGTTGGCACTTTCCTTACCACTAGTGGAGGTCGAAGTCCAGTCTCTGTGGTATTTTCACTGACTTTATGGGGGAGAAGGAACATCATTACTACTAGTCAGGTATGAAAGACCTACTTTCACTCTGCTTTCTCTGACATCATGCCAGATTGCACCTAGCATTTCTACTCAACATTTTCTGATGGGGATGAGGGTAGAATGCAGATTTGTTCTATGGTCTTTGGCTACAATCGAGTGGTTCTTGCCTAAAAGTTTTCTGTCTTTCTAGGATAAGCTTTTCTTTGTCCTTCAGTAGAAGAAGCAGACTGGCTACTCTTTGGGTCATTTTTGCTGTCTCTGTTGGGATTTCTCAGTTGCCAGCTTCTCCAGCACCCAATCCAGGATATATGTGTACAAAGAAAACCCAGGATGAACCTTTTTGGAAGGAAGTATGGAGAACTCTCAGAGAACTCAAGCTAGACCTCCCATTTGATCCTGAAATCCCATTACTAGGCATCTACCCAGAAGGAAAAAAATCCTTTTATCATAAGGACTGTTTATAGACTGCACTAGACTGTTTATTGCAGCTCAGTTTACAATCGCCAAAATGTGGAAA
>CAUYRH010127117.1:0-46892 GCA_963574655.1 Perodicticus potto | reverse complement strand
CTAATTGACTGCTTCATTTCCCTCAGCTCTGCTATATCCTTTTTATATTCTTCATAGAGTTCATCTCTTAATTGATTCTGTTTTTGGATTTCCTTTTCCATTTTATCAGCAGTTTCCTTCATTGTTTCCTTCATTTCCTTGATTGTTTTCATCATCTGTATTATAAATTCCCTTTCTGTCATTTCTAACTTTTCCTTATAGGTGGAATCCTCTACAGTAGCTACCTCACAGTCCCTTGGAGGGGTTGCTCTGGCCTGGTTTTTCATGATGCCAGGAGTTTTCTGCTGATTCTTCCTCATGAGTGATTTCTTTTATCTGTTTCCTTGCCCTAATTTTCTTTTCACTTCCTTCTGCTCTTTAAGTTGCCATACCTCTGGAATGGGGTTTTGATGAGTCCTTTTGGTATAGGACCAGAAGGATGAGAAGATAGAAGAGCAAGAAAGGAAAAAAGTAAGAAAAAAAAAAAAGAAAAGAAAAAGGAGAAAGGAGAGGGGGGTGGGTAGAAGCTACTATTGACAGAAAGAAGAGAGGCACAGAAAGAGGGAGATGGGAGCAATATAGGTATACAGTAGGGTAATTTGACCCAACCTTAAGAACCCTCAACCTCTGGGGGTGCCAAGTTGGGTGGTTAGGTCAGCAGCTCTTTGCCAGCCTGTTTGGACATAGTACCCCACCTCCACCAAGTAGAGAGGAAAGACAAAAATGCAATAAATCAAACCAAAACAAGCAAAATGAAAACTTTACGGGATAAAATTGGGGAAAAAAACAATAAGGGTAGAAACAGTAGCAAAAATGAAGTTCTAATTGTTGAAAAAGGCAACAATGGAAAATTATATTTAAACTAGAAAAATGAAAAAAGAAAAGAAAGAAAAAAGAAAAGAAAAATCTTTAAGGAAGATGCTGAAATGAAAAACAAAACAATAATAACAAAAACAAACAAACAAACAAAACAACAACAAAAAAATACAAAACAAAACAAAACCAAAAACAAACCAGTATATATATCTTGCTGAATATTGTCTGGGCAGGAGGTGATCTTCTGGGGTATGATATGTTAGTCACAATGTTGATACAGCTGTACAGAATGGAGACTGGAGGCCTCTAATGATTTCTCAAACCCCCACAGGGTGGAGAGCCTAAATCCTCCTCAGCCTGCTTAGACGGCACTTTAAATTGCTAACTTTTCCCAGGAAAGTGCTTGTCGCTGGGATCACTCCTTAAGTGGCTATCCACTTACCCAGTGTGCCAAAACCGGTCTCACCCTATGCCCCTGAGGGCTAAGGCTGCAAGGCGTCTCAGTCCCCACCTTTAGGCTGCTCAGTCACTAGATTACTCACTCCCGCCCAATGCTTGTTCTGCGACCCTGAGGGTGGAGCTTGCCAGGGCAGTTCTCCCACAATGGCTTCACACAGCCCACAACCAAATATAGGTAGTTCCGTCTGGCTTGGTGGCTCAGACTGGGGCCCTAGACAACACTCAAAGACCTCCACAGTCTTGCCTAAGTTCTCCCAAGGTAGTTCAACTGAGTGCCAAGTCCAAAAAAACCCAAACATCTCATAATTAAGGCCTTTCCAGTTTGCAGTCTCACTGCTGCTGTACCTACACCTGCTGGCAGGATTAGACCAAATGAACACACACAACCACTTGCCAGATCTCCACTGCTTTTGCCTTCCTCAGGGAGACCAGAAGTCTCACGCTGTCTCCCTGAGTCCCCAAAGTGATGTTTCTGGGCAGATCCCCCCAGCCAGGGATGCCTGATGTCTTCTTTCCCCAGTCTCACCGTGCCCAGTTGCAAGGAAGCTGTTACTCAGCCACCATCTTGCTCCTATCAAGGATTTACTTAAGGAATCTTGATTTCGGTAGTATTTCTGAGAATTGTGTAAGCCAAGGTTGCATTGATTTTATCCCATATTTTCTTATAGAATTATCAGTTTTATGTCTATAGTCTATTTTTGAGTTAGTTATTAATTTAGTGTGAGTTATGGATCAAAGTTTTTTGTGTATTTATTTTTATTTTTGCATATGGATATACAATTTTTCCAGAAACATTTGTTAAAAAGACTCTCCATCTACCTTGCATTGTATATTCTTGTGGATAAAAAAATTAGTTGTCATTAAAACTATTTCTGGCCTAATCATTACATTCCATTGATTTATTTTATCTATCCACATGACTATCATTCTTTCTTCATCTCTGTGGTATTATAATAAAACATGAATTGTGTAGAGTTAGTCTTTTAATTTCATTCTGAATTCTCAAAGTTGATTTAGCTATTTTCATTGTTATAAATTTTCTTTTCTTTCTTTCTTTTTTTTAATTTTTTTTACTTTTTTTGAGATAGAGTCTCACCATGTTGCCCTTGGTAGAGTGCTATGGTGTCCCAGCTCACAGCAACCTCAAACACTTGGGCGTAAGCAATCCTCTTGCCTCAGCCTCCCAAGTGCCTGGGACTATAGGTGCTGGCCACAGTGCCCAGCTATATTTTGTTGCAGTTGTCATTGTTGTTTAGCTGTCCCCAGCTGGGTTCAAACCCACCAGCTTCAGTGTATGTTGGCACCATAACCACTGTGTTCTGAGCACTGAGCCATTGTTAAAAATTTTCATATTAATTTTAAATTTTATAAAATTTTGAGAGCATCTGTTGATATTTTGTTAGAATCAGCTTGGGACCATAGTTTTATTTGGAGAAAATAGAAATTAAAATGTTATAGTTTTCAATGTACAGGTGTTCTTATATTTTGTATATTTAACATTGATTTTGCATAATTTCATATGTGTGCTACTGACAAAATGTTAACTTTGGTTGTCTTTACTTTTTTATCAACAAATTAATTTACTTGTTAAAATTATATGGTTATACGTACAGGTTTGTATTTCTTCATGTGTGTTTTTTAGTAGTTTGTGTCTTTGAGAAATTTTTCTCTTTCTTAGGGTTATTGAACCTATGATATAAAGTTTTCATCTCATTGAGTTTTTATTCTTTAAATTTTAGTAGGATTTGCTGTGATATTACATTCTTGTTTTGGTAATTATCATTTCTCCTCATTACGTCTGTATTATTCAGTTTCAGTATTTATCCATTTTATTTCTTCTTCTCAAAGTGCTAGCTTCTTAAATGTTGGTATGTTGAATTGTTTGGATCCTTGTTTTTTCTATATTCATCAAGTTACTGTCTAATCTTTATTGTTCCCTCTCCTCTATTTATTTTGAATTTCACTTGGTCTATGTTTTCTAGTTTCCATATATTTACTTATGACCTCTCATTTAATGTAGGATTTTGGTGTTATAAATTTCCCTTACTAATAGTCTATACTATATGTATTATACATTATTATATTCAATATTTTTATTTTACTTGCTCACTATTGTTTACAGTAAATGTTGGAACTTATCAAAGTCTATCTTCAAGAAATATTTTGATAATTCCCATATAGTATAAGAAACTCAAGGTATTATACTTCTTTTTATTCCCACCCAAATTCTGCACTATTGTGGTTATTCAGATAGGTTATATATTATAAATTCCATATTTCATCTTTATTGTTTTTACTTGAAGGGTAAATCATCTCTTAACAAGTTTTTAAAATAACAGGAAAACATTATATGTTTGCTCATGTAATTATTTCTACCCAAACTTTGTGTTTCTGTGGGTAGATTTGTATTTCCTCTGATATCATGTCCCTTCTCCCTGAAATCCTTTAACATGTCTCGTAGCATAGATCTGTTGATGAGGAGTTGTCTTAGCTCATGTATGTCAGAGAGTCTTTATTGTGACCTCTTTTAGAATGACATATTGACTTAATATAAAACTCTGAAGTGATACCATTTTCTTTCACTACTTTGAAAATGTTGCTTTAAAATCTTCTCACACACATTGTTCCACATGAGAAACCAGCTGTCATCCTTACCTTTGATCTTCTGTATATATATTATCTTTCATCTCTGATTACTTTTAAACATTCTCTATATCACTATTTTGAGAACTTAGACTATGATGAGCCTTGATGAGATTTTACTCATGTTTGTCTCACTTGATGTTTTAAGAGGGCCCTGGATCACGTGACTTGACTTTCCTTGCTAGTGAAAACATGCATTTTCCTTCAATCTGTCTGAGAGTTGAACACAGCTGTCTCTTTTCAGATGTTCCTTAGCCTGTCTCACTGGCTATTAATTAGTGACTATCTGAATATTGAGGACTCTATTCTGCATATCTCTGGAAGTCTTTCTCTCCTCTCCAATGCTTTGCCTGCAAACTATAGAGAACTTGTTTTCTCTAGCTTCTCGGTTTCATGTTCCTCCGTGAGGGAGTTCACGGGGCTCAGCCTCTGTTGTCATCCCCACACTGCCACCAGAAACCCCTCTGAAGACAGGAAGGTGGTAAGCCAGGTATCCGTATTCTGTCCTGCATTGCCTAATATCTAGTTTCTTGAAAATCATTCTTTGAAATACTTTGCTCATTTTTTATTAATTCAGGTTTTATAAATTGCAAACCAAAAAATGTCCTCTTTTCTACAAATTTATTTCATATTTTGTTTGGGCAAAAAATATCCTATAATACTGAGGAGAAAACAAATGATGAGATGCTGTGCAATCTGTTTGGCAAAAAGGAAAATCATAGGTTAAAGCTGATGATTAAATGCATTAGACACAATGGATTTTAGTCTAGTTTATCTAACTTTAAAGGGATTTAAAAGGTGACAGCAGCAACAGCATTTGCACAGCAATTTCTGATGACTCTAAGACATGATTCCAAATGTCCCCCACCTTAGATATTGGGTAGGCAAACTCAAAGGCACAAAGTTTGTGGAGTACAGATCAACTCCAACTTAGGGACATGATAAACGCAAGCTTTATATTTCCTCAAAGGCACGTGAAGTGTACCCAGTTTCTGATGTAGCTTATTATCATTAATTATCAATTACTACATCTTAAATAATCCTTATTTAACTACCATTTCTTTTTGGTGCAAAAGATTTATATGAAGAGTATATTTAGAATCCTTTTCTAAATCCATTGACTTAGCATTGTTAAAATGATTCAATCACTTTCTTTTCATTTTTTATTATGTGCTAAATTATGTCACAGACAACCTGTTACCATTTTCCTTCAGATTGCTTACTCAATATTTGCCTACTATGCTATTTCTTTCATATAGAGTCATTCACATATCAGTATTCCTTACTTTGTTATATCTTTAACAAAAAAACATTAAGGTTTTTTTTAAAAAGCTAAATTATTGTTATTAAGGTTAGAATGGAAGGTAAGTATTTTCATTTTCTTCCATGTTATTATAACATTAAAGATTTTGATATCATCATCATTTAAAGTAATTTCCTAAACATGATAGTATTTCATGATTCAGGGCATTGGTAATTGATCTTCTCCATTGTTTATCATACATGAATCGTTTCACACATTCAATATCCCACACTTGCAGGTCAACACTAAACATGTATGCATGAGACATAGCACATAGTGTATCACATTATATAAACTGAAAATTATTGATAAGACTAAGGTAATTGTTCCCAGTCTTATGTAAGCAGAGCGGCACACTGTCCAATAATGCTGTATTGGCCCATAACCTGTATCTTAGTCGATTTGTGATCCTGTGATCAAGTGCCTGAGAGTGTATTAATAAAAACCAGAAATTTATTCCTCACAATTCTGGTGGCTGGGAAGTCCAAGATCAAGACACTAGAAGGTGCTGTGCCTGGTAAGGGCCATTCTTCATAGATGAGGAGATCTAGATGTCTTCACATGATAGAAGGTCAAAAAAGAGAAAAGGACATAAACTGGTTTCCTCCAGCTCTTTTATAAGGCATTCATTCATTCATGAAAACAGTGACTTCATGATGACATAATCATTTCCCCTAAATATCTCCCCTAGTAATACCCTCATAATGAGTATAAACTTGGAGAAGACACATGCAAACCATAAATCCATACTTTTTATCATGTAAATGTCACTGATGTGATGCTCAATCTTTTTTCTCTTTGATACACTATAAATACATTTGGATATTAAAGTATTTTGCAATTAACACAAACCTAACTAAAATTTATAGCCTACTATGCCAGTTGAAACATTTGTGTCAGCTGTGAAATGAAAACAACAGCTCCTAGGTATGTCCAGATCACAAAATGATATGGCAATTAAATTTTGTAAGTGGAAAAGCACTATAAATATTAGTGTCTTCCCTTAAATGAACAGGAAAATTATAACAAGCAGTTGTGGGTTTGTTTCCATATTCGAGACTAAAATGAAGAATTTTAGCAATCATTTATATTATGAAATTCTACTGTTATTACTTAGCTTTATGAAATTCTTCCATTACAAATACATAAAAATAATCCAATGTCATCTCAATTTTAAGTGTTATTATATGAAAATATGTCTCATGTCTTGGTATATGTGTGTATGAGATAGTCATTAAGCTCAGGATATATTGATCCTGGAATATTACTAATCCATACGCCATATGCAAAAAACACATAAAGATGACCATTTTATATTACTAATAATACATGATTACATGGCCTTCCACATAAATGTATATGATTCAAGTGTAATAGAATAGCTGACATAAAAGAGAATAAAAATGTTGACTTTATATCTTAAAAAATCACTTGTTATTCAAAGCTTATTTCTGAGTAGAGTTATGGAAAATTAAACATAAAAAATTTATTATTAGATTATATTGAGCAGAAATACGAATTAACTTCAAAGTATTTGAAATTAAAATAATTTTAAATATAAATCAGAAGAAAATGATAGGCAATTTCAATTTCCCTAGTATATATTCTAAATTCATTCTTTTTTCAAATTCATTATGAATGACAATGCTTTTGATCTCTTAGCTTTATTGGAACTTCTGAGATTTATTTCACCTGTGGTAAGTTTAACTTATGTGAGTCTGTAGATTAAATTTACTTCCCTACTAGTAATGATTCACTTTCAAAATAACTCAACAATTATTTGTGTTAAGTTCATTGAGTAAACATTTATTAAAACCCTGAACTATTTGCTAAATACCATCTACTTTGTTTGATATACAGAAACTTCATACACTGAATGGATTATGCAAGAAACATTTTATTTCTCAGTGTTTTGGAGGCTGGGAAGTTCAAGATCAAGGGGCCACCAGATGCAGTGCTTGGTTAGGGCTTTCTTGCTAGTTTGCAGACAGCTACCTCCTTGTGTCCTCATATAGCAAAGAAAGCTCTCTGGTCTCTTTCTGTTTTTATGGGGGCACTAATCTCACTATGAAGGCCTTATCTTTATGAATACAACTAAACCCAATTAGCTACCAACAGCCTTACTTTAACTAGCATTATTTAGAGATTAGAGTTACAATATATACATTTTGGAGGTTGCAAACTTTCAGTTCAGAGCACCTCACTAAAACATGAAAATATAAAAGGAAAAAGGAGTTTTAAGCTACCCTAACTCATAGCCTTGCGTTAATCTCAACATGACAATTAAATGGATGTCTGAAGACACAAAGAGTGTTTGAAACATGATACGTGTCCTAGGAACACATATGACCTGATTTGGGGGGATTGAGAAGGTGTGTATGAGAACACTAAGAGGAACAGGCAGTATGGAAATGTTGTGTCTAAAATCAAAATGTATTAGTTTATCAAACGTATCTCATTAATTCATCTGAGATAATATTAAAACTTGAAATTAATAGCTAAAACTAGCTTTATAAGAATGTAAAATAATGTTCATTGCTCACTCTTTAGGCAGTTAACTGTAATTCTAATAGAAGCTTCTAGATATTCTAGGTTTTTAATTTGCTACTAGATTTGATAATGAAGTTGGCCTGCATAGATTAGAATGTAATGAAATGATTTGATGGTAGCATGATCTCACAAGTATAGATGGATACAGAGTCTAGCTCCTTCAAGGCTACTTGAAACAAATTGAACTTTACCGTGGTTTAAGCAGATTTTAACTCTTCACTATTGCAAAAAGATGAAAACTCACTTGTTGATAGCAACCAATGGTTACAACTATTTAAAGTTCATAATCTTTGCTTAAGTACATGGTAAGAATTTAGGAATCTGGAGATTAGAAAGAGTTAAAGTTAGACATTATGTATAGAATACACAGTAAAACAATTATTATATTGACAACACAAATATATTTTTATCAACAAATTCATATATGAAAGAAAACAAATGCAAAAACCTTGTATAAGGAAATACTGTGGGATCCAAGTTCTTACTAATTACCTCATTCTGTTCAGAGATACAGGACTCAGCAATACAGAGTTCTGATAATTCAATTTGTCATCTCATCCTAGAAAAAGTGCTATACCCTCCATTCCTGAATATCACTAAAGTCACCTGTGAAGTCCTCCTCTTGGGAATTTATGCACTGACACCAATGCCTAGTCCATCTTCAAAGCAATTTTGAAGCTCTTTCTGGAATAACCATCCAGGCCACCCCTGTATAGCACACCTAACAACACAACAACAATAATGAATGCCATTTAGCAAGTCACCACTATATGTTGACATAGCTGCAGTTGTGAAACAGATACGCCAAGATTATGAAACCTTACCGAGTTGCTTGTTCAGTGACATGAATGTAAGTGCATAGGGGAAGGTCATAAACTTAACTGTACCAGAGTTGTAGGCACACTCAGTACCACACTGCGACTTATTCCACGATAAAGCTGATGGTCTGGTTGGTTCATGTCATGAGCAGATCAGAAAAATAACTGTTTCAATGAACATAGGGTAAAGTTGACATTTTCTCTACAGAGATAAACAGAGATAATATATTTAAAGTATATATTAGCAGCATTATTTCATATGGATTCTAAGATAATATTATCATTATCTCAGACTTTAAAACAAACTTCATGGATGTACATAAGTGGTCCAGTTGCCACAATTAGAAAACACTTTTCAAACTCTAGGCGAGTGATAACCACTGTACAGAAAAGGTTTTATTCTCTGTGTGTGTTGAAGGAGTGGTGTGGAGGAGAACTGGATTTAATAGCCCATTTTGTTTTTCTCCCCACCCCAGTGTGATGTGTAGTAGGTTTCAAACCAGCAACTTATTGAAACTTCTGTAGACAATAAGTAAACCCCAAACCACATTAAACAGCTATTCCACAAGACATGGTGATAGTGTAAAAAAATTACCATCTCCACATCTCTCTCTTTGATGATTCCTTAAATGATGAGGAAAATCAAAATTTCCAGTAATGGTCCAGTAATGTCTGATACAACCTTTGGCATTATAGAATTAGCAAGAAATGCAGAGGCAATTTATTCCCTAATTAGGTCCGCACCAAAACCAAGGTAACAATTATAATTATTTCAGTATTAATGCAAAAAAAGTAGTTCAGTAGTTAGAATAATGATTAGGAAACTGATTAAGTGATTATTCTTTGGGATAGCAATTCAACAATGTATTGTGTTTAAGAAAAAGTAAAGATGAAGGAGGAGGGGAGGAAGGAGGTAGGAAAGGAGAAGAAATAATGCAGATGAAGGTGTGTACAGACTCTTCCTCTTGGAAAAGAAACTAAACTGCCCAGATCTCAGTTTATTCTTCTGTGAAATGAGAGAGCTGATCAGACATACAGGATAACTTTCTAGTGAGGGTGGTAAGATTCACTCGTAAATCCCAGAGCTTATAAAACTAAGGGATTAATAATAACTCAAATAATTGTAGTGGAATAATTCAAAGAATCTACCAGTGCAGTGAAAAGAGGACTATGTTGTAGCTAAACATTATTCAGTACATTGTGCTGGGTGTTAATAATAAGACCAGTGTTGCTAATACTAATTTCTATTAATATATACAATACATAATAATTATAATATATACTTATATATGTATATATTTAAATCTGCATTTGTTGGGGAGAACTGGAGATACCTGATCTGAATTGCACGTTCTGAAAGCCCAAAAGAGAACTCATCATCAGCTCAAAATCACTTTCTGTTCACAGAACTATAAAACGTAATTATTTTAGGGAGGGGCACTGAGTTGCTATTTCATTGTGTTGTGGTTATGATAATAAATGATTATAATAGCACTAATCTAAGACACATTCGTATCCTACGACACAGACTTAAAGAGATATATCAGCATTGTTCAGTTTTTAAATTCATACAGAAGTTTTATCAATGTGCTAACAACAACTTAGTGTAAAAATGGGCCAACAAATATTTTCAGATGTCTAGAGACTTGTTTTCTATGTATTATTGAAAATATACATTCTATTTTGAATGTATTCTTTCATATGATTTAGGACCGAATGTATATATTGTGCTAAAAAGAAATAAAATTTCCAGGCAGTGTGGGGAAACATACCTTTTAAATATATAACCCAAGTGACAAATTAATGTTCTTTGAAGAATGGTGTTTCTAAACAGTGCATCCCCCAGGAGCTATGAGGCTGCCTAGCACTGTATCTCCACAACCTTAGCTAAAGAGCAGAACATTTGTGATGGTGGTGGCCAGATAGATTAACCCAAGACATAACCTACAACCTGTGTCCAGGACTGATACATGGACACAGGAGCTGCTAGCATGAGTCTAGTTACAAGCTTATGGAAACTATACGGGATAGGGAATTAGGGAAGAACATGATGTGGGAACTGGTTCATTTTATTTATCATTAAAATAAAATCTATGGAATGACCCAGAAGTAAACATATCTATATAAAAATTGTATACCATCTTATTATTTCAGTATTTATACTTAGTGCTTAAAAGACTTTTTCAAGGGTAATTTATGACCTAATATCCAGTCATTTGTATGTACTACTATTAATTCCCACAAATTTCATAAAAGACCAGAAAATATATCATATTTTGAGGGGTTATTGGAGACATTATCTCACTAGAACATGAAACTTAAATATGCCTGTCAATGGGAATAGTTTTTATCAATTTGTAATGGCTACCCTAAAATTAAAAAAAGTCATTATTGAATTCAAGAAATCAATGTTGTTATTTTTATAAAAATTTATAAATATACTAAGCTAATATTCAGTAAAAAAAAAATATTATTATGGAGTCAGAAAGACACATGCTTGGGTATGTGCCAATTTTAGCTGTACAACATTGGGGGATTCTCAACCTAGTGTCTCAACTTTCCCACTGAAAAAGGGAATAATAATATCTAAACCTTAGATTTTCTGGGATGATCAAATTAATTAGCAAACAAAAATGTTTGCAATATGCCTGGCATATGTAATCGATGTAAACTCTGATATGATAGTATCAACAATTTCCTTTTTTATCTTAGAGAGCTTTTCTCTTTAAGATATTCTAATTTTACAAAACAGTGAATTGATTTTATTGTATTAAGAATGCCCAAAATATTTCTAAAATAATATTCTGGCTTTTGTATTTAATAATTTTCCTCAAGATGTATGCCGTGACTAAGGATCTTATGCCAGACTGAAAATACAATTTTTTAGATCATTTTTTATGCTTTCATATTTTTGATGTTTTATTTAATTCAGAATAATGAGTGGACTCAGTGTTGTCAAGAGAGAGACAAAATATGTTACTTTCTTAGGCTAACGACCAGATTGATGTGCAGATTTTTTAGTCTTATTTATAAAGTCCAGTTTTGTTCTATCACTTCTCTCCTAGACTAATTTAGAAATTCCTTTCATTTTCATCAACTAATTCTCTGATCCTCAGCATTGAAGACATAAAAAAATCGAATTCCACATATATGACTCTAAGGGGGGTTTCCTTGCCTCCTCCCCGTCATACAGCTCCTTCCCTCCATGTTCAGGGTATGTCAATGCACATATTTTCATAACCTTCTTACTTGAAGTGTTGCCATCCCTAAAAACCTAAGGACGTGTAAGTACTAATGATGGAAAAAGAGATATAGAAGCACTTAGCTCAGCACTGGTTGCCGTCTCTGCAGGTGCCATGGAACCTTGCTTGACAATCCTCAAAGACAGTGTACATTTCTTTCTACTGTATTTAAGCTGATTTTTTTTCCATTTCACGGGACACAATAAGGGTCTGTGAACTAAAATAAAATTTTAAGGCTTCCCCACAGTGGTAGTTTGACTGGCCCTCTTGGCCAAGAGGCTCTGTAAATTGAGTTGCTGGGCATGAGAAAGAAGATCAGATAAGCTTCATCATCATGCCCCCTGCCTGACTTAGAGCTGTCCTTTGAGACTCATGAACAGGCCTAAGGCTACACAAGACCTACCTGTTGGTCTCAATACACATAACAAACCACTGAATATGTCTGGTTCTTTGTCTCTAATTAACAGACCCTTTATCTTTTTTTTTAATTTTTATTTTTTATTAAATCATAGCTGTGTACACTAGTGCAATCATGGGGTACAGTGTGTGGGCTTCATATACAATCTGAAATATTTTCATCCAACTGTTCAACATAACCTTCTTGGGATTTTCTCGTTTCTTGTATGAAAACATTTGTGTTCTGCAGACCCTTTATTTTAAGCCTTCCTTTACACTGACTCCTAGTCTTTTACACAGAGCCTCACTCTTTTCGCCAGTTGTTGCTAAAGAATCTTTAAACCCATCTATAAATCAGTAAACTTCCATTTAGAGCCAAACTAAAGATTGCTTTCCATGTATTGATTTATGACCTCACATGTAATCCCTGTCTTCCTAAAATGTATAAAACCAAACTGTGACCTGACCACCTTGGGTCCTCTTGTTCAAGCCTTCTTGGGTGTGTCTCCAGGTTATGGCCCTCAGATAGAGCTTAGAATACATCTCCTTAATTTATTTTACAGAAGTGGCTTCTTTTCCCTGGTCATGTATCTAGCTAATGGTGATCAGTCATACCATCTCAATGTGTGAATGAATTTCTTGATGCTGAAGGCAAGTAGAACTCTCAAAAGAGTTTCTGATACCTCTACGAATATTCGTGATTTCTGAATTTTGTTACTATTTTAGAAAGGACTCAAGATAATATTTTTCATAGACAGATATTTTGATGCTGTTTGAAAAAATAAGAACCTTTACATTACCCTGATGAATATTCACGAGTGAAATTTTTCACAGATTAGATTTCAGGTGTAGCTAAAAATGTTTGGAAAAATTCTGTGTAGCTGTGTGGCCTAAATATAGTTTATTTTTAATGTTTATGAACACGGAAATGAATTTGCTCTTTTATTTTTATGATGCTTTTAATCAAAGCAAGATATTGTGTAACTGATTGACATTAGAGTTATCTATAGCATATTTGTGTTGATTAAACTTCAAACATTTGAGAATTTGAGAAACATCTGAAAATATGTCCTACATGTGTTTGTGTGTAAAGGAAATTTGTAGCAGTGTAAAAAATAGGAAAAAATAAATGATTAAAAATGATTTGTTCCAGGAATGAAGGCAACAACAGACCTCCTTCCCACTCTCATTCTCCTAGTAGAACTGTCCTTTTCTCTCTGCCTTATCAAGAGCAGAATTTTTTTTTTAACCCACTGATTTGGGTGGCTGCATATTCTGAGCAACTAGCTTGAAATAACTTTGAAGTAAAAGGAAAAAAGATGGAGTGTTTTGGGAAGGTGGTTCTTGTCTCGGCTCTCTCCACTTAGTGGGCAACACCATCTCCTGCATTGCTTCATTTTTTTGTCTTAGTCTGTAACAGCTCCTGATCAGTTGGGACCAGAATTCTCCAGACTTCTGCAGAAAGTAGTGGGTAAATGTAGCATTTCTATGTGTAACAGAATAAGAAAATGTTTAGCAATATGGCCATTAATATCAGGTAGAGTGATCTTAATTTTTTGGCTCCAAAATTTACAGGGGGGTGTATTTTGATCATATTGTAATCAACAGAGATCAACTTCTGTTATTGCTATGGTTGTTTTTATTCTAATTGGAATAATTCTCTCTAATTAACTTTTGCCCCTAACCATGGTACTGCCTTAAACAGTAGCCAACTCCATAGTAATCTCCCCTTATCAGCAATTTCACTTACCATTTTAGCAGTCAATCAAGGTCTGAAATTTAAATTGCACGTCATTCTGAGTAGCATTATAAATACTCCCTGTGTTCCATTCTGCCTGGGACGTGAATCACCCCTAGTGTATCCATCCTGTGATGGAAGCACTCAAGGGGGTGGGGTCATCCATGGCTTGTGTTCACATAACACTTATTTTATTTAATAATGGCTTCCAAGCACTCAAGAGCAGTGCTGCAGGCATGTTGTTTTAATTGTTCTATTATATTATTAATTATTGCTTATCTTTTACTGTGCCTAATTTCATATATCTGTATATGTATATATATATTTCATATATGTGTATATGTATGTATGTGTATATATATATGCACACACACATATATATGTGTATATATATGAAAAACACACAGTATATATAGGGTTCAGTACTCCCTGAAGTTTCTGGCATCCACTAGGTGTCTTGGACTGTGTCCCCCACAGATAAGGAAGCACTTCTCTAATGCAATATATAGATTCTATCATTTCAGATCACAAACTGTTTGTAAGGACAGTTGAGGAAGTTCAAGAATTTTTTAATTCCAGCTCGGACGTATAGAAGCTTTACTAGGTACCATCTACCTTTAGAGTAATTGTATAACATGTCAGTTAACTCACAGTTTGCTTAGCCACAATCCTCAGGAAAAGCAACTGAAATCAAGAAAGATCAAGTGTTTGAACTGTTATCTCCATCAAAGAAAGACGCCTCTAAAACACGTAAGATTAGTTACTCACTGAATGGGAATAGAAATTCATTCTTATATTTTCCATCCATAAATATTAATTTGAAAATGCATTTTAACTGCCATGCATCCCTGTTTTCTGAAGAGAAGATAAGTTGTATGCGTGTACAAATTTCAGAAACTATAGGATAGCGAAGGTAGGTTACTGTAAATCCATTTACTTGGATTTAATTGTTTGGCAATGTTAGTTTTGGAAGTTTGAATTTCTCAGGGAATACACAGTTGCAGTGATACAATTTGACATCCCAGTTATTACACATAGTATGTCCCTTCTGAAATTAATAATATTCTCTATTTTGAGAGGAGTTTTAGGTTCTGAGTAAAATTGAGCAAAAAGTACAGAAATTTCCTATAACATGCGTAGTCTCTCCAATTATCAACATCCCACCAAAGCTGTAAATATTTGTTGCAATTTATGAAGTTACATTGACCTACCATAATCACCAAAATCTATAGTGTACATTAGGGTGGTTCACTCTAATGTAAAACCTAGGGATTTGGACAATATATAATGACATAGGTCCACTGTACATTTTTATATCTTACATAGTCATTTTAACTGCCCCTAAAATTCTCTCTGCCCCCCATATTCATCTTTACTTGTTTCTTAACCCTTAGCAGTCACCCATTCTTTTACTGTCTTCATAATTTTACCTTTTTCAGAATATGATATATTTGGTTTTACAATATATATGCTCTTTTCAGATTGTCTTCCTCCACTTAGTAATGCACATTTAGATGTCCTTTATGCATTTTGATGACTTAAAAGATCATTTATTTTTAAACTGTGCCACAGTTTACTTATTTATTCACTTACTAATGGTTATCAAGGCATTTTTTTTTTCACATTGTGAAAATCACGAAAGAAGTTTTTATAAACGTACATGTACAAGTTTTTGTGTGGACGTAAGCTTTCAATCCCTTTGCATAACTACAAAGAACTAAACTATGAGTCATGAAATACAAGAGTTTTAGTGAAAACTGCCACACTATCTTCTAAAGTGGCTGTAGGATTTGCATCCTCACCACCAGTGAGAGACAATGCCTGTTCCTCCACATCTTTACAGCATCTGTGTTGCTGTGGTTTGGATATTGGTGTTGCAAGTGATTTGGATATTAAGTATTCTACCACATGTTTAAGGGTGTTTGATTTTTGTTCTAATATATATTTTCTTGATGACCTATGAGATCAGACGATTAAGTTCACAAACGCATGCTAGAAAAAGTACTCCATACTTCTTCTCTGATCATCTAGATTTTCTCCTACGTCATCTTCTAGGAGTATTATAGTTTTGCATTTTACACTTGTCTATAATTCTATAATAAATTTTGAGCTAATTATTATTAAAGATATGAGGTCTGTGTCTAAATTAATTTTTTGTATGTGCACATCCAATTATTCAGCAGCATTTATTGAAAACACTGTATATTCTCTGTTGAATTTGTTCCACTCCTTTGTCAACGATCTATATAGAGGGAGCTGCCTCTCTCTATGTTCCATTTACCTATCTATTTTTTCAACATTACCACACTGTTTAGATTATTGTAGCTTTACAATGAATCTTAAAATTGAGAGATGTCAATCTTCTATGATTGCCCTTCTCCTTTAGTATTTTTGTAACTATTCTGGGTTATTTGCCTTTCTTTATAAAGTTTAGAATTGCTTTGTTGATTTCCACAAAATAACTAACTGGAATTTGGATTGAGATTTCTTTAAATTTATATAAGCCAATTTGGGAAGAACTGACAATAATACTGAGTCTTCCAATCCATAAACAAGAGCTAGTTCTTCATTTATTTAGCTCTTCTTTGATGACTTTCTTCATGGTTTTGTAATTTTCATCATACAGATCTTTTCTTTTACACTATTATAAAACAAGTTCTCATAGACAAGTTTTGCTCTCCCTCATAAGGACTCTAACTTAGATTCTTGATTATTTTTATGTGTTTCTTATTTTAGAGTCCTTTGTATCTTAGTTATGAAGCATACAAGAAATTACAAGCACATACAGTAAAGAAGATCAGGAAGGACCACAGTTAATTCTCAGTTAAGTTGCTGTAATGAAAATAGAGATGGATTAAACACTATATCTACTGTCCGTAAAGCTAGAAACTGTGGTATCTATAATTTTGGAATTACAAAGTGTTAATCAGTAGAGTGAATTCTTACACTAGCTTTATGAAATAACTATTAAGATGGCAGATATCTATTCCACAGTAGACAAGGGCTTCTGCCACATCTGAATGTCATCCTAAAAGAGTTTCAAAGTCATGAAGGTTGAAAAGAGAATAAAATGTGTCCTTTTATTTTTATTGTCATGTATTTATTTTCATTTTCTTCAAAATTCTAAGATTATTAATAGAATAGAGATATATGTTTCCATATAATTCAATTTCTAAAGAGACTATGTGTAAGAAAATATAGGGGATTTTTTAACCCACAATTATGTAATTAAATATCAAGAATTTTTTTTTTTTGAAAGAGGAAAATGGCAAGGTTTCTCAGTATTATAAATTTTTAAAAGTTTTAAGTTTTTATGTTAATATGACAGTTTTTTCCTCCCAGACATTAAGAGGATCAAGAAAACAGGGGTAGCGCCTGTGGCTCAGCAAGCAGGGCGCCGGCCCCATATACCAAAGGTGGCGGGTTCAAACCCGGCCTCTGCTGAACTGCAAAACCAAAAAATAGCCAGGCGTTGTGGTGGGCGCCTGTAGTCCCAGCTCCTCAGGAGGCTGAGGCAAGAGAATCACTTAAGCCCAAGAGTTGGAGGTTGCTGTGAGCTGTGTGACGCCATGGCATTCTACCGAGGGCGATAAAGTGAGACTCTGTCTCCACAAAAAAGAAAAGAAAAAAGAAAACAGGATAAACCAAAGAATTTACAAAAGCATAGTTGCTGAAGAGCTAATGGTAGAATCAAAGATATCCTAAAACCTGTCTTTTATTGCAAGAGAAACAAGTATTGTACACACAGTAATGAAAGAGAATGCAATTCTAATTACTAGGATCCAAAATATAAAAGAAAATCTTAAAACTCTGTAATCATGGAAAGTAATCCAAAAATGGGCAAAAGATCTGAACTGACACCTCATCAAAGAAGATGAATATATAATAGTACATGAGCATAAGGAAGGTGCTCAACATTACATCACAGGGAATTAGAAAATTAAAAATAAGGAGTGTTGCCACTACACATCTCCTAGATTGATTAAACTCAAAATTCCACCAACATTGAATGCTGGTGAAGCTGTAGACCAACACCAAATTCATTGCTGATTGGGATGCAATATACTACAGTCACTTTGGAAAACAGTTTGGCAGTTTGTATCAAAACTAAACATGCTATTTCCATATGATCCAGCAATTAAACTTCTTTATATTTTTCCTATGGAGTTAAAAGCATATCCACACAAAAATGTGAATGCTCATAGGAATTTTATTTATAATTTCTAAAACTCAGATGCCACAAATATGTCCTTTCACAAATGAATGGGTAAATAAACTGTGGTATCTATAATTGACAGACAATGAACAATATATCATGGGAAGAGTAAAAATTATTTGATTCCAACTCTATGACATTCTGGTAAAAGCAAAATGATGGATAAAATAAAAGAGCAGTGGTCACCAGAGGTTTGATTGGCAAGGAAAATGGATGACTAGGTAGAACACGGGAAATTTTTAGGGCAATGCAACTATTCTGCTTTATGACACATTTGTGAAAATTCATGCAATGTGGCACACCAAAAATGAATCCAAAATGATCTATGTACTTTAATTAGTAACAGTGTATCATTTATTGCCACATCCAATGGAACAAAGGTACAAAAACTAATTGAAAATTTTAGTAGCGGGGGAAAAAAGGAAGTTAGGGAGGATTTGAGAATTCTTTGTACTTTCTGCTCATCTTTCTATAAACCTACGAGTTCTTCTATAGTGTCTATTAATTAAAAAAACTACTTTTTATTAATTTACAGAAAAATTTGAAGAGAACTGTACCTTAAAATAAAAATTATTCTTTTCATGGACATAGAACATATTTGATATTATTTTTTTGTACTTGTATTTTGGCCTTGAAGCAGCCTTTACCAGATTGAGTTTCCTTTTATTCCTAGCTTCTATTTTCTTTAAAGGTAGGATTTCTATCAAATACTACTTCTTCACCTTCATATATTTTGTTAATATTAATCCATATCATATCATAAGCCATCTTTTTTCATCTTGGTTATCCAACATGGCATTCTGTTTAAATATGTGGTTCAATATCATATATTAATAACTTATTTATATTATATGTGTCTATATTCTTAAGTAAAATTGTCCATTTTTCTTAACAAACAAAGAATTTATTTTTTCATATAAACAAAATACCCATCATTCTGTAACTCCTCCAGTAATACCGTATGCTTGTTTTCTTAACATTCACTATTTCTTATACTTGGAACTCTCTTTCACTAAATATTTATAAAATCTGTTCCATTTTACATTATGACTCTGCTAAAATACTATCATACCAGAAATCCATCCACCTTGCCCTGCCTGCCTTCCTGTGATCTTCCAGCCTCTGGCATCCCTGATTGTTGGAAAAGGCCTAAAGAATGAGAAAAGCGGACTCCTGAGGAGCCGAGTCTGATCCCTCCTTGTTCAACATCCTGGCACTGATGGAAAGATCTCCCTGACTCCTAGCTTTGCCTGAGGACTGTGAGATCCCAAATCCCATAAAGAAATAAGATTTTGCTGCCTTTCAAAGGGAGCCAGAGCCCCAGCAAGCTCTTGCTATGGTCAAGAAAGTCTCCCCGCCTGGCCCTCGCGCTGCCTGCCCTCACCTGAAGTTCCTCCACCCTTCTAAGAAGCAGCAGGACATGCTGACAGGAGAGACTGGCACTCTTGTCGGAAGCTAGGAGAGTTTAGAGGGCAGCATCTGCAGGGGAGTAACAGCAATAAAAGGAAACACATTCACACCCACTCCCATCACTACTTCTGGCCCTAATGTATTTGTTTCCGTAATACTTACTATAACCTGTCGTACGTATTACTTATTCATTTGTTTATCATCTGTCTCCCGAGACTAGAATGCAAGCTGCATTAGAGGAGAAGTTTTCCGTTTTCTTTCTTATTCCTTAATTTATTCTGAGCACCTGGACTAATGCTTGTCTTATGATTGATGTTCAAAAATGACATGAACAATATAGGAATAGAAACATATATGCTTTCTTAGGTCTCATGGGTTACTGCAGCTTGAGATTGGATCTTTCTGTCTCTCTCTCCCCCTTGCGCTCAGTCTTGACGGACTGTCCGTGTCTGATGGCTGCTTCTCTCTGCATCTCTGCTTTACCCTCTCACATTGCTTTAGCCACATGGTGGCCACAGGACCTCCATTCACTTTCATGCTGAAATCTCAATCACTATTTCTGCCTCTGAAATGAAAACTTTAAAGCCATAATCTTATTGGTCTAGCTTTGGTAAACTTCCCTCATAGATTTAATAAATGGTTGCCAGAAGATAAGAGTACTGGGCAAAACTGTGCAGGCCTAAGGGTTGAGAGGGGTGTGCACCGTAGTACTGCCTGTGCCTGTTCAAAGGAAAGGAGAGCAGCCGGGCATTGTGGCGGGCACCTGAAGTCCCAGCTACTTGGGAGGCTGAGGTAAGAGAATCGCTTAAGCCCAAGAGTATGAACTCGACCGAGGGTGACAGCTTGAGACTCTGTTTCAAAAAGAAAACAAAGGAAAGGAGAGTTATTGCTATTATTGTTTGTAATTCATACAGTAGCCCTACATGCTTGCTAAATTTTGTACCCAAAGGCTAAATTCTCCAGAGTGACATCTTTATCCTGCTTGAACCAACTATCTAATAAGCACTAGAAGCAGCCGCCAATGAGGCCAGGATGTAGACGCAGGAGTGTGGGTGGGGTGTGTCAGGATTTATAAGATGATGAAAGCTGTCTCTACCTTCTCCTAGTTGAATAAAGAAAAATAAAGTTTCCCAGAAAAATGAAAAATAGGAACTTGTGTAGACAAATGTGCAGATAGGCATTCATCTTACTTCGTATTCATCATACTCTGCATTTTCTTTGAACATCTCATTAAAATACATTTTACATTTATTGCATACCAAGCCACATATGGGTATTTTCTTAGTACTGTCAGACCAATCACTTTATTTAGAACTTCTAAGGCTTTTATGTTTCCAGTGCTCATACTGTTTGCTTATACTTACTAAGAGAGGTCTGTGTTTATTCTGTAGTGATTGCTGACATGGGTGCTTTCACAGAACAAATTATTTCTATCTAAAGTTTTCCAGCCTAGGAAAAAAACACAAGAGGAAAATTTGCATATTATTGCTAGTATATGTTTTCCTTGGGTTGGGGGTGGACCCAGAGGTAGACTGAACCAAAAAATAACCTTAGATATTGTACCTGTAATTGTCTTTCTCATATATATGGTGCTAGCATGTTAGTTTAGGAAGCGCTCTACATATTAACAGGGACAGATAGTATCATTAAAAGTGAAAACAATTTTCATTTTTTCATAGCTAGGAATGAACATCATAATAGCTTTTTTTGACTCTGCATAATCTATTATCAAGTATGTAACTTGAAAGACCCACTAGAATTGAGATTTGATCTCATTTACTGAAATAACAGACCTTTCCCCATTCTATGTGCATCTGAGTCACAAATCCCTTAGTATATGCATCCAGGGTCATAAATTATTCCTTTATTCATTTATCCCATACCTATTTGTTTATCCCCTTGTCTATTCTAGGCACTATTTTAGGAAATGAACATATAATAGAGAACAAAAGAGATGTGATTATACAGTGCAATGTCTGATAATAGAAACTAGAATTAAATGTGTATAATAAACCATGTGCATATTGTAACATTATAATAAGGTAAATGATTACAAGAATAGGATGTTGAATAGTAGACAATTTGGAGTTATTAACACACTTCTCTGATTATAAAGTATTCATCCAGAAATAAGGTTAAGGAGAGGTTTTATTTTTTTCCCTATTTCTCTTGAAATGACTGAGTTTTTATTAAAAAAAAAACTGCATGCAAATGAGTACGGATAAAACATAAGTTAACTTTAATGTTTCAAGTATTCTTAATACAGTCAAGAAATGGTAGAAAGAGAAGTTATATTGCAAGTGTCTCCTATCACTCCAGTCAGGATATGGTGGAGGAGGTAGCTGAAATTGTTCTGATAGCCTCTGCATCTTCGAGAAAACTGAGTTTCTATTTGTTCATTCAGAAATAAAATTTACCTCCCCAAGTGACTTGAGGTTATAGCAGTTTGGGCACTACCCAAAACACCCTGTGTTATCTCAGGCTGTCGTGGAGAAATGGTTATTAGGTTATTATTTGATCTACTGGTATAGTCTTAACAGCCATCAAACTTGGCTAAAAAGTGAATGGATATGCTGGCCAAGCTCAAGCAATTCAACAATCCTCTAAAAATATATTACTAAGCACAAATGTCCTTCAAATATTATTCACAGTGTTAGGTGCTCAAATTCAATGTGCTTTTTCATAATCAGGCTATTCCTGTAAGCTTGAGATATATAAATCTTTAGATTACTTGCAGTTTTATTAAATTTGAAATGGGGGAGATACTGGTGATACAAAACAGGATTGTTTCTGAAACCTCTAATAAGTGTAAGAAGGAATAAAGTCTTGCAAAGAGATGAAAGAGAAAATACTCTAGCTGGTGAAAATTGTAGGTGAGAAGCCTCTGTTAATAATGTAGCTTGGTACATTTTATTTGCTTCACATTTTTCAAACACTTATCATATAAATTCAGTATTTTTAAAACTAAATCTTGTTGAGTCACCCTTGCTTTTCCCTAGAACTGATGCAGAATTATACCTTGGTTTTATATTCTTTGACCACTGCCATTAGAATCTTGACTGTGGAGAGTTACATGCTTGTGCTAATATGTAGTAAGTGTGCTTACATTGCTAGATAAAAACACTATTACTTCTCCTAACATAGGCTCTAGAGGGAATTAAGAGCTGGTCTTGCATATGATCTCAATTTTTTCTCAAAGAATAGCTCAGTAACAAGGCTATTAAGTATTATTTGAATATCATGCTTTTGCCATAATTATTAAATTAGGGGTTTTAAAGCTATTGTGTCTGTAATCCTTCTCTGTTAAGGTGTTTTTTCTTATGTGTTAAGTTCATAGCATGAGCTAGGGGTGCTTGCCCTGGGAAGGGGGCCGATTAGAATCCCACGTCTCCAGGTCTCACAAAGGCGAACTTTTCTGAGGGTTGTTTTTCATAGACGGATCTGTTTTCATCATCAGAATAAAAAGTGAGTGTGGTCTTAAAGAGAAATTGAAAAATTTACTCTTTAAACCTTTTCTGTACTAGGTCTTTAATCTTGCAACCACCCACATATTATAATATCCAAATTATTGAGCCCAAAGAAGCAGAAAATTCATTCATTTTTGAAAGCCAAATGACCACTGTAAGGCAAAGCAGACCTCCCCCATCCAAATGTAACTCTGCAGACATATTTATTTGAGGGAGAGTGGGTGCCTTGGTAGAGAGGTAACATGAGAGATGGGGTACCTATAGATGAATAGATTTAGAAAGCTCCTCCAGGCCCATTCACTTATCATTAATACTCTCAAATATGAGTTAGCACCATTTCTTCGGCTACCTCCCCATGTGTACCCCATCCTACCACCCAAATGATTTAGTTAGTCAACACCTGCCCTCTGCTCTCCTACTTTAAACTTATCATGTTTATCATGTATTTTTCACATTTAATAGTTTCTCTCTTTGAATAACTCCACGACTCCATTTTTAAAAAATTTTTCTGTTATACTTGGACACTGCTTGACTTAATCACATTTTCACACAAGTAAAATTTCAAATGATACAAAAGTTGCAGATTCTGATTCGTGATGTCTCTCTCTCTCTCTCTCTCTCCTACATAGCAGCATGCAGAGTTCATGTGAAACTTCCCCCGACAGGCTAAGCATAGTCAGAAACTGACAATGGGCTAAACCAAGGATTTCTTAAAGGCTCTTTCAACCCTGTGATTTGGATTAAACAGTGAGATTTTAGGAGGGAATTGAGGAGGGCAAATCAGGGATCTCTCAGCATGGTCCACCTAAGTCTACCAGACTTCTGTATTCAGTTTTGTGTCTTATTTCTTTGGGGAAAAATATTACTCTCCTCTTTCTCAGTAATTTTCCTGTGCATGTATTTGTTTTCGGGATTTCAAGGGAAAGTGTGAAACATAAATGAATTTTTCTAGGTTAAACCCTGTAATATAACTCCCTAATGTAAACTGAATTGATAATCTCAGTAATTTTTGACTAAGCAATTTTTCTCAGTAATCTTCCTGTGTATATATTTGTTTTCAGCACTCCAAGGGAAAGAGTAAAACATAAATGAATTTTTCTAGGTAAAACAATGTAATATCATTTCCTAATGTAAATTAAATTGTTAATCTTCTGGTGCTTCAAGCCAAACTAAATTTGGATTATTTTGTGAGACAACTTTTCATTTTCTCTTGTTCTCTATATCAGAATGATTTCTTTTCTTATCACTCTGTGAAACTCCTCTCCATCTTTAAGGATAGACCTAAGTTTAACCTCTACTTTTATAATTTATTGAAGTTGATAAATATTTTCTTATGAAGTGTTTCACTTGGGTTCAACATTGAATGCACAGAGTAATAGGAACATCACTAAATATGGAATCAGAAGGCTTTCAGATATGCCATGTGACCTTGCAAAAGTAGTTTATAACTTATCCGTCCATCTCTTTTCAGACACATATTCTGCTGAATAGTAACTCATCTAAGTAAATGAGAAAGTACCTAGCTTTATCATTAAAAATAAAGTATAATAAACAATATCATTTTTAAATAGAGCTAATATTATCCTCATTTTACAAATAAGAAAGTAGTGATAATTTGTCCAGATTTCTTACAGTGTTTAAGTCTCACTGTTATAAGCCAAGTTAGATGTTCTATCTCATTATCCATTGGATATCATCAAGTTTATTATGCTTACGTCTGTAGACAAGGGACACACATAATTTTGAATCTCCATTTATCTTACGTATTTCATAATCTTGAATTATATAAGCTTTTTTTTATTTTCAAAGTTTCTCTATTCCCTGTCCCAAATTGTGAGCACTGTTAAGTATTTATGAATTTTTTACACAACACACATCATGTGGCAAAGTGAGACAATCAAGACAGCAAGCAATGAGTTAGGTCACTAAGTCAACGTTACAAAGCCAGTCAACGGAAGATCTAGGATTTTGAGCCAGGATTTGGTTTTAGAGATTGTGCTATTTATACTATACATGGCTGCCTCTTTAATAGCTCATGAATCTTTGAAGTCTCTTAGCTTGTCAGTCAGTAGCTATAATTGAAGTAGATGGGATGTAAAACTAAAAGAAATGTGTTATTTCTGAGCGTTGTACCTTAGATGAGCACTATTAAGAATCATCACTAAGTACATCATTACATCTAGTGACTCCTTAGGAAGAATGTATATTCAATACAAATATTGACTACAACTCTCCATATATAGCTTTTTATAATTTAATAATTCAGTTGGCTTATGGTTGATTTTGTTCAATTTGCTTTGACATTTGCTTTACTAAAACAAGTCTCCCAAACATGGTCAAAAAGAGAGATATCTGTAATCAAGAGTTGCCTAGGCATTTAGGCAGTTTCATCATCAAAATTATTATTGACACTAAAGAAAGGGGAAAGAAAAGGTTTCAAAACAAAAGTTTTGTTCATCAGATTTAATACAACTAATAATTATCATTTTCTCCTTATCAGGAAAAAAAAACAGAGAAAAAATATAAAAGTAAATGAAGAAATATTTATTTTGGTAAAGAATCATGCAGGAGAATTAAAAATGATTTAATGTAATTTATTTCTTTTCTTCTCTTTTTTTTTTTTTTTTTTTTTTGTAGAGACAGAGTCTCACTCTGTCGCCTTCAGTAGAGTACTGTGGAGTCACAGCTCACAGCAACCTCCAGCTTTTGGGCTTAGGCGATTCTCTTGCCTCAGTCTCCCAAGTAGCTGGGACCACAGGAGCCAGCCACAGCGCCCGGCTAATTTTTGATGCAGTTTGGCCGGGGCCAGGTTTGAACCCAGCCCTTGGTATATGGGGCCAGTGCCCTTCTTGCTGAGCCACAGGTGCCACCCTAATGTAATTTATTTCTTTTGAATGAGAACATCTTTCAGTTCTCTACGATCAAACGTTTGGCTGAATTCATCTGTTGAAATCTAAAACTAGAGCTAAAAATGTGCATTTAAAAGCAAACTGGAATGTCCAGGCAAATGTTCCACGATTACTTCAAATTCTAATCGTCTGATTCTGATTTTAACGCTTCTCTCACAAGGTAGCACCTCTTTTCTCCCCTTTTCAACTTGCACATAACCCTGGGTTTCTATCATATATCTAGTTATAGCTGTCAAAAACCAGATCAGACCAAATCCCTCTCCATTTTCAATTACTCCCTTTTGATTTTTTTACCAAGTCTTATAGAATTTTTTTCTTTTGAATATGACTCACATCCATTCCAACATTCTATTTCTGTTTATATGACCACTTCCTTCACCCAGTATAGATTATCATCTGGACCTAACTAATCTGGTCCTTTATATAGCCTGGCCACTCTTAAAATGATTTTCCAAATTGCAATCATACTCATCCTTCTTAAATAAAATATGACCTTGTTACTTACTCCCTTGTTTAAAAATTCTCAATTGCTCTCCAGCCGCTAAAGGGAAATGTTTAATCTCCAGAGCTCGGCTTATAGGCCCTTGATGAAGTGACCCGGACTACTTCCAATTTAACATTTTCCTGCTCTGTACCTTGCACTTTAAATCTTGGTCCCAGCACAGACACTCCCATTTAACAGGTTAATAATTTATTCATGATGCTTCTTTGAAAAACTCTTCTCCCTGTCTTTGTCTGGTTAATTTCCTTCAGCCTTCAATGTTAAGGGTCAACTGATATTTTTTACCAGAAAAATCTTTTATAAACAATAATGGCTGTGATAATTTTTTTTTCTCAAAAAGAAACATCTTGGACATACGTACAGCATAATATTTACCACTATTTAGTGAAATTAAACTTTCTTAAAATGTTTAAATAGGGTGGCGCCTGTGGCTCAAAGGAGTAGGACGCCGGCCCTATATACCGGAGGTGGTGGGTTCAAACCTGGCCCCAGCCAAAAACTGCAAAAAAAAAAAAAAAATGTTTAAATAACACCGTCTCACACATTTTGTTGCAGGCTCCTCTGATACCAAATAATACCACTTCAAAAGATAAGACATTGAACACTTTGCGAATATGTCTAGTTTGCTATAAATGGTTGAACTTAAAAATAATTTCATAGTTTTATTTACCTGTAGAAATAGGATATTCTATTTGGGCTTACTCAATAATTTCATATTCATCAAATTTTACTGAAAGATATTGTATCTCGAAACACTAATGTTTCTAATTTTTCATATGCATTAATGTGAATTTTAGAAAAAGATTCAGAGAAGAATGGATTGCATGTGATACAACTTAAAATCATATTATAATAGATCTTTTAAAATTTCAAGAAACAAAGTCAAGTTATAACATATATAGGTCTGACAATTAAGTTCATGAAATTGCCACCGTGGTCTTACATTGACAGCACTGTACAAAACCTCAGAAAGATTCACAGCTGTGTTCACGTGGACGTGTGGTGGTGTCTTGCTGAGTGGCATTCTTCATTGCTGGTGAGTGCTTTTGTTTGTTGTCATAAAAATGCTGGAGCTTGAATTAGAGCAATGAACAAACATTTGTAAATTTCTTGTTAAACTTGGTAAGAATGGAAGGGAAATCAGGGACATGTTAGTCCATGTTTTAGGGGATGAAGAAAACAGCAGTGTACGAACGATTACATTTTTCTGAGGGGAGAAAAGGTGTCATTCTTTAAGAGAGATCCTGGCAGGCAGTAATGAGCAGAACTGAAAAAAACATTGTAAAATTCATCAAATTACGTGTCCAAATCATCAGCTAACTGTGAGAAGCATAGTAGACCAATGAAACATTGATAAAGAAACACTTAGGAAAAATCTTACTTGAAAATCTTGGCATGAGAGAGGAGAGTGTAAAAATGGACTCTTGGCATCATGACCATGCGCCAGCTCACATGGCACAGTCTGAGAGAGAGTTTTTGGCCAGTAGACAACTAACTGTATTGGAACACACTCCTTAATCTCCTGATTTAGCCCACAATGACTTTTTCTTTGCCTAAGAAAATATTGAAAGAAAGACATTTTGATGACATTCAGGACATCAAGCATAATACAATGACACTCTGATGGTCATTCGAGAGAAAGAGTTCCAAAAACATTTTGAAAGGTGGTCTAGGTGCTGGTGTTGGTGCATAGGTTCCTAAGGAGGGGAGTACTTCAAAGGTGACTGTAGTGGTATCCAGCAATGAGGTAGGTAGCACTTTTTCTAGGATGAGTTTGTGAACTTAAATGTCAGACCTAGTATAGACATAGTATATATTATACAAACACTTCTGTTGAAAGTAGACATATTTTTAATAAGAAGGAAAGTAAAATGACAAAGTGCATCATCATAAGAGAAGGAGAAAGCAATGTAGTTTATTATTTCTCAAACATGGAACTTCATGTCGGATTCATGTTGAGAGAATTTCGATTGAATATAATATTTTTAAGTGTATATTCAACTTCACAGCTTTCATTTTTAAGAGTTTCAATAAGTAGTTTTAAGATAGAATTTTCTTTCCCCGAGATAGAAATTTGAATGTTTTAAAACTGTATCTAATTCTATTATAGATAAAAATTAAGACATTTATTTTTTTCACTTACTGTGAAGAAAAAATCTCAAGCATGAAGGTCACTTGTAAACCAAATGTTTGCAAGAATGACCCATCTAACCACTGAGAATTCTGTCCTGATATAAATGAGCACCTTAAACCATAAATTGGTGCTTTTCAGAGAGGTACTGAAAAATAAACTGTTATAAAATTGTCAGCAGCTGCCAACCAGAGAACCGATTCTGTAATTTAGTGAGAAACTAAAAAGATCAAAATCACGTTCTGCCTTTTAAAAGGCCCTTGGCTGTTGCACAGAACCTGCTAATAGCATCGTAGAAGGGAAGGAGGTAGTAGAGGTCAGAGGCACATTTTGCACTGTTGGGAAAATGGATGTGTCTATTCTTAGGCAGCTGTGAGTCCTAAGAATAATGACTTTAACACGTACTGGCTTGTCTCTAAGAGAATTAACCAGGCAAATTCAAATAAAGTGTCTTGCTATTTGTAGAACAATTAGAATGACTGCTAATAATTGCAATGTGTATTGTTTTCCTAACTATTCAGAAGAACAAAATAATACACATTCTCCAACTTACCCTTAGAACTGAATTCAGAAGAATTATCCACATTTTTCTTACTTTAGCCTATTGGATTCATTTGACATCTGTACTCACTGCATGTCATAGAATAATTGTGTCTGTTAATTTTTGTATATTTGTCTATATTCTAATATTCTGAGAACTATCACTTAATTCCAGATCTTAGGCTGAAGTCCTATTCCTGACACTTGACATTTAAGTAAGAAAGTATTTTTTTTTTTTTTTTTACCATTCTTGGTGTTAAAAATTGACCGCACTCCTTATATGGTCATACGACCATACATAAACCTGCAGTACTGAAGAAAACAACTTCATAGTAGATGTATTAAGAGTCAGAGGTTTTGATGTTAAATACTCAAAAATATCTACTGTACTCTCAAGGAGCTAGAACTTTGACCAAAGAAGATCCCAATTAATAATCACGGCATTGAAATTCAGTTAGGTGTTATATCTCCAGGTAGGGCAAGGATTTAATTTCTTTTAATTACGTTCTCGAAGCACAGAATCAAGAGCGTGGCATGAAGACCCTGCCGACGTTGCTGATGCCTATTTTGGTTTCATTATTATTGTTTTTCATTTTAGGTTGACAGCTCAGCTCTCCCAGGTACACTTATTGCTCCACATGTGCCATTTCCTTCAACTCACGTTTCTTTAATGTACTTTTGTTTTCAAGTTTAAAGTCTCTTATGAATTGTTAATACTGCACTCACTACCATGTACACCTTTTTCCTCACAGTCACTGAAGTTCTTTCTCTAATGATTGAGATGTGTGCAGATATGAACTAACAGGAAGTATAAGGCATAGTATACAGGCAGGTGGAACTTGGGCTTGAAAAAGTAATGGACTTATAATCAAAAAATGAAAATAATTATCCAAATGCTAAAATAGCGTTTTATAGATTTGTCCATGCTTTTGCTAATACTGCCATGCCCTCAGTGTTTATTCACACTGCTGCTTATTGGTGTTTTCTAAAAACTTATGTCCCTATCTATCTTCTTTCAGTCAAGTTATATTTTAAAGGGGGCTTGTCACTTACAAAGAACGTTAACCACTACATTTTTAAATTAAAAAAACTACAACTTTATTGACAGCCTTTCCTTTGAAATAGCCTTTTATGTATGTATTACTGCTCAAAACAATGTACAATAATGTTTTCTTAGGAGCAATTACGTATACCACTGCTGTATCACTCGAGGACAATTTTATTGGTAAACATACAGAATAGTAAAGCTGTGAATTAATTTGTAAGTGGCTATGTTCCAACAGATTTACAAAACAATCAGCACAATTTTCAGACCTGTCTTTCTTATCAGGAAGCTGAAGTGGGGGCGGACAGAAAAAGAAGAAAAATTTCAACTACTATTAGCTCAAACAAAACCAAACACGACTGTCCATGTCAATGCATATATTCAACTTGTTCTTTATCAAAAATGCTCAGTCACAATAAGACTTACTTAACTTTACGTATGTTTTGAAAGTTATTTTATAGTATGGTACAATGGGCAGAATGAAAGGTCAAATTGAAATAACACTCTAAATATGACTCTTTCTTTACTCCAAGCAGAAAAAATAACCTGTATAAGGCAAAATATACACCCTGTTATCTGCACTTATTTCTCTATACTGGAATTTACTCCTCAAATAAGAAGCTGCCTCCCATTTTGAAAACTGCAAAATGTCACTCTCTCCTTTAATGAAATCTACCCCCTCTTGACCAGATTCATCGGTCTGAATATAAGATGTATCCCAAACTTGACGCCCTTCATACAGATAAACAATGGGTTCCACTAAAACATCTGACAACAGGGAGCTGCAGAACATGCAAGTGTGGGTTTTAGTTTAAATCCCAAACACCTTTGCTTTGTGTTTATTTGTGAGAGGTAAAGATGAAGCTCTTTATAAATTCAGGTCAACATGGTATTATGGAAAATTGTTGGTTAAAATGCACAAATACAGCATACACGAACACACACGTGCACCCACCAAAGTACAAATACAGGTTCTCAGATGTACATTGTGACTTGAAATTATATTGCATCATACACTGATCTTCACAGATGTGCTTGTGCTTGTCAGCAATCATAATTTATGTCATTCATTAGGCAGCGTGGTAGCAATTTGTACTTCTTTCTCTCACGTGTTTTACACTATGAACAATGTTCTATGCAATAATAAAGGACTTTTAGAAGTGGGGCCATTTGCATAGACATTCTGTTAAGCACAGGATGCGAGTAAACATCGATATTTGTCACCGCTGGTGATGCCTCTCGGCACAACATGAAACAACCAGGCATGACACGGATTGAAATGTTAGCTTGCAAGAGATGGGCTAACCAGAGGTGCAGGAGAGCCCTGAGCCCACTCTGAAATGGCTATTTATTAAGGTGATACTCAACAGGTGTGGAGAAGGAAAGTAATGACATACAAGGGCTCCATGCACAACGATTGCCACGTGCTTTTCCCCACGTGCTCTTTCCTCACATGTTCTTACCCACAACCCCCATGAAGAAGCAACAAGCATTAATGTTTGACATCTGCTTATTAATGAATGACCAATCTTACCTCATTCCAGAACACTGAGTTACTTGGGGGCTTGCCCCTGTGTCACGAAACATCTCTAGGCTTGCCAGAAGAGTGTCCTGTTCTCAGCATTTCCTTTTAATGTGATAAAATCTAGTAACTGTCCTTGCAAGCATTGTGTCCATTCCGCTACAGATATCTTTGTTTCTCCTTTTCTTACTGAACACACTACTTAATCTCATTCACAGGCATTCTGGAGTTATCTGGGACCATGTAATTAGCATTGCAATGAATAAAATAGATGTGAAAACAATGTACACTGGGGTGGGGAACCTGTGGCATTGGGGTGGCATTCTAGGTCCTTATATGAAGCCTTGTGACTTAATTCAAATCTTACAAAACAGATTATTTTATTTGTGTTAATATATTTTGCTATATTTCATAATTTTTATTTTAATAATGTATTTAAAATACCACCAACAAATAAAATAACAAAAAATCCTCCCAGACTGACTGTCAAAATTAGAACATTAGTAAGCCATAAGAGTTAAACTGATGGCTGATGAAGTACTGATTTAGTTATAACTTACATCATCTCACAGGCACCACTATCACAGGAGGCTGGTTGATAAGAGTTTATGGGACTTGAGTATGCCAATCTGTTATCAGCTTTGACAATGGTACACAGTATTTCTGTTTGAAGCAGAAATACTTGATAATATTTTTTAATTCGGTCTGCTTAATAGCCTATCATGTCAAAGAAGACCAAGAGAAAACTGAAGACAGACAACAGATTCTTTAGCAAGGATTGGGAACTGGAATATCATCTTGTTTCTGCTAAAGATAAGACAATTTGCTTGTGTGTGATATTGCAATATCAACATTAAAGAAATTAAATATTCATCAACATTATAACACCCATAAGGACTACAGATATTTTAAATTAGAGGGAGAGGACCAGAAGCTTATATTGTAGAAATTAAGAGATTACAAGCAAAAACAAAGAACTCATTCAAACAAATATAATACTTGGAAATATTGCCATTGAAGTAGTGGATAAAATAGCTTACATACTTGGGGAAAAATGGAAGACAGTCAGTGATGTAGAAATTGTGAAATAATGCATTGTTGAAGTTGTAGGATGCTTGGCCCCATTACTGTTTCAAAGTATAAACAGTTGCTTCTTTCTTTTTTTTTTTTATTAAGTCATATGCACATCAATCATGGATACATTAATGTATTTATAGGGTATGATGTTCTGATGTTGTATACAATTTGGAATGCTTAGATCAAATTAGTTGATATAGGGTTTGGGAACCATAACTGATGAGCAGAATAGATTAGTCTTCAACTTAACAAAACAACTTTATGCCGTCATTCCAAATGGAAACATCTACTATTCACTTGCTTTGAATAAATCAACTGATTCTATTGATTTGGTGCAGGTTTTATACTTCATTTGGATCATAACAGAAGATTTTATTTGCTATGTATTTACTTATACTGATGACTCTTTAGACCAGAATGCAGGTCATAAATATCATCAACAACTTTCAAGATAAATGCCATGAAATTCAACTGAATTTGATAAATGTAGTGACTATATGGATAGATGGTGCACCTTCCATGACAGGAAAACAGGGAGGATTTATTTCACAGTTAAAAACATATTAACAGATCCAGAGCTCTCATTTTTTTTCATTGTATCTTGCATCAGCAAATCTCTGTTCTAAAGCTACTATTTTAAGTGATACTTTGGAAAAAGTTATAAGTATTATTAACTATATTTGTGCAATTGTAACATGGCATGGATCACTTGAAGGATGAGGTATTCAGTGAGGACCTGCCATATCATTCTGAAGTGCTTTGGCTATTGTTTAGACAAAGGTTAACTAAAATTTTACCTCTGTGAGAATGGATACATTAAATTTTATGAAGAACAGAATCAGCAATGTGAAAATATGGAAAGTAGATTTTTTAGAGAAATGCAGCATTTCTGTGTAATCACATGTCAAATCAAAATGACTATTTCTTTGCAAAGTAAAACTAGGTCTATATATGCTGTGTGGCAAAAGAAAAAACATCCAAGCATTTCAAAAAAAATGCTTTTTCAAAAAATTTCTTCAAAAGGAAGTTTCAGATAAACATTTTCTCCAGTTAGTAAAGGTCAGTGATGAGCAGGGTGATGTATGGGAATCTTTTGCGGACTACACGGCTCTTATAGATGTATTAATTGGAGAATACAATGAAAGGGTCACTGGCTTTGAGAGTCATGACATTGCACTCAAATTAGCATTTTAACTTCATCTTGTTGATAGTACCTAAAGAATTATAGGTGAAATTGATTGACCTCTGAGTAGATGACATTGCTTGATGCTAAGAATGATACAGTTGAAACATGAAAAATGCAAAAAAATACCCATGCCTGTAGCAGTATGTCCAAATATGCTTTCTTGCCTTTCAAGCACTTATTGCTGTGAATCTACATTTTTCTACCTAACCCAAATCAAGATGCCTGAATCTGCAAACTTCCAGCTGCAACCAATGTTCAAATTCTTTCCAACAGAAAGAAAACACAAGAAAACCACTAAAAGGTTAGTTAACTTTAAAATTAAGGAATAGTTTTCATTTACCGAAATGATTAACTACATAGTAGTTGGATTTTTACAAAGTAACGTACATTTTTAAGTTTGTCTAAGTGAAGTTTCTTGAATGTGGACTTACTTGATTTATACATTAATGCAGCCTGCCAAAATGAAAAGGCTCCACCCCTGATGTACAGTAGTGTACTCTAACCTCACATCTGATCTTTCTGACCTTTCTATCCTTCTTCTTATCCTCCATGCTAGCCGTCCCTGCCTTTGCATCCTGACAGATGTAGAGGATTCAAAAAGAGTTCTGAAACCTCTAACTTCCAACCTCCAGCTCAATGATCTGAGAAATGAAGAGATGAACCTGAAAGATTGAGAAATGGGTAATTGTTATTGTTGTTGTTGTTGTTTTTACACACAAACTGAGTAAAATCAATATCTTAAGCAAAGTATATTCCTTAAGTCTAAAATTATTTCTTTTTTTTAATTTTTATTAAGTCATAATTGTGTACATTGGTGCAATCATGGGGCACAATATGCTGACTTTATATACAATCAGAAAAAAAATCTTAAAAGAATCAAGGATTTAGAAGTGCTTCATGAATGACTCTCATGCTTACAATTTAAACATTAAGTGAATAAATACCATTACTGAGAGAAGGAGTGGAAAAGCAGTAGGCTTCAGAGAGGAAGATAATGAGTTTCAGTTTCAGGGGGTTTTGGCACACACAGCTGGAATTGCACAATCAGAAACTGAAAATAAAAATTTGTAGCTTCACGCATATTCTGAGCTAGAGATATGAATTTGTTAAGTCATCCCTATAATTGAATCTGTGAAACAGCACAGAGCATAAGGAAAGAAGTTAGGCTTCAGGTAGGCTATGCAACAATAACAAATCAATCTTAAAATCTCAGTGGGATAACGTAATAAAAGTTAGTTTCTGGCTCAGGCTCATAGCACAGGCCAGCACAAGGCATGCAGCTTCCTCCATCCTTCAGTTTTGCCAACTGGAACAACATGCCTTCCAAGTTCAACACGGCTGGGGAAGACATTTGATATTTACTTCCACTCACCTTCCATTGGCAAAGAAATAGGCCCATGGCCCGAATCCAGATGGAAGGGAGGCTGTGAAATGTTTCCCTGTGTGTCCAGGAAGGGAAAGTGGTAGGACGAACACATGGCACAGTGTCTGTCACAGGGCCAAAGGCAGATCCCTATGAACGCAGCCAAATAACGCGAACAGAGAAGTAAAGACAGGTTATGGCCACCTGCTCTTACACATTCATAACAGAGTTTAATACTTTCTACTCTAAATCTGTTCTTCACCTGAAATGCTCTTTTAATCCCTTGAATGTCCTCATCCCTACTCCATCTGGTTCTTGTAGAGTTTCCTCTGGCTGTAACATTCTCTGATTCTGCGATGTTCCTCTCTAATGTTAAGCCTCAAGAGTATAATTATCATACAAAATTGAAACTGAACTCTTGAATAACCCTTCTCCACACCTTTGAACTATGAAGTCTTCAATAATTTCCATGAGGTTTTTCTCTAATCTGGATGCAGAAAAATGTGATGCAATGGATCATTCCAAGAGAGGATATATTAATATGTCCGTCCGTATATTAATATGTCTGTATACATGGCCTTATGTCACTTAGCATATCAATTGTTTGACTTCAATTAATGAAAATGAGAATAAAACTCATTTCAGTCATGCCATTTATTTGTATAAACATTTTTTGGATGCCAGCTCTGTGCCAGCACATTTTAAGAAGATGATGCAGTGGTACCCAGGGAGCTCAGTTTTCTAGTAAGGAAATAAACACATTCAGGTAGTGAAGAACAAGGAGAGTGAAGAGCATTGGTGCTGTTTCAAGTAAGATGATCAGTGAGAAGGTGACACCTGATACAGAACCACATGAAGTAAGGAGTGAACCGTGCAAAGGTCTGTGCAGAGAGCACGCCAGTTGGAGAGATCACAAAGGGCAAAAGCTCTGAGGCAAGAACAAGGTTGGCAAGAAGGCCAGTGCTGGGCGGCGCCTGTGGCTCATCGAGTAGGGCACCGGCCCCATATACCGAAGGTGGCGGGTTCAAACCCAGCCTCAGCCGAACTGCAAAACAGAAAAATAGCCGAGCATTGTGGCAGGCACCTGTAGTCCCGACTACTCGGGAGGCTGTGGCAAGAGAATCCCCTAACCCCAGGAGTTGGAGGTTGCTGTGAGCTGTGTGATGCCACGGCACTCTACCAAGGGCAAAAAAGTGAGACTCTGTCTCAAAAAAAAAAAAAAAAAAGGAAGGCCAGTGCGGCTGGAGCTGGGTAATAGCAGGCAGTGAGGTTGGAAAGCGGACTATGCAGGGCCATGCAGACTTGGGAAAGAATTTAAATTGTGGTCGAGGTATGATGGGAATTTATCAAGCAAGGATGTTATGTGATCTTGCTTAGGTTGTCAAAAGATCACCATGGTGCTGGGTGAAGAATTGATTTTAATGGGCAAAGAGGGTGGCAGGCAAGGTAGGAGATCATCAGAGCTTGTGGTAGGTTGCCAGTTACATAAAAAAGCCAGCTCGGGCAGTGCCTGTGGCTCAAAGGAGTAGGGCTCCATCCCCATATACCGGAAGTGGCGGGTTCAAACCCAGCCCCGGCCAAAAACTGCCAAAAAAAAAAAAAAAAGAAGCCAGTTCGGAAGCTGCCTGAGTCCTGAGGGGAGGCAGAGATAACTGCTCCAGTGGGCGGTTGTGTACAGCGTCGTGGGAGTGCTGGGGGGAGACGGAAGCACCTCAGTGGCCTGTGGGAGTCAGGAAAGCATCATAAGGAATGGAAACCAGGTTGCCTGGCAGACAAGTATGGGAAGGGCATCCTGAAGAAAAAAAATAGGAAGTTATTAATACAGAAAGAGCTCATTCTTTTATACTTTGTCAAACATGATTTTTCTACTTTTTTTTTTGGCAGCTTAATGGAAGAAAAAAGCCTCATGGTAAAAGAATTTGAGAAGATACCTAAGCCAGGAGTAAGTCTTAGATATCCAGAGTTTGTTAAATATGGCTGGAGTCAAACATCCCTTTTTATGAATATTAATGTTAATCGCAGCAATCATACCCTGAGACTTTGTAAGATGGAAAGGTCTCAAGTGCCGTGATGCTGAAAGGACCTTCGCACAACTTCTGGGGTAGAAATAAGTGGCACCTATTCGTAGGCCGTGGCCATTGGGCACGGAATTTATACTGTGGTTACTTGGATAGTATCTGCTTTGTTTCCAGAAGAAAAAAAGATTTCTGTGGTTGGCACTTAAGAACATTATTTTGCTATATGTGTTATCCCCATGCTTTCTTTTTTTTTTTAATCCCCATGCTTTCTAAATATCTCAAGTTATCACCAAAAAAATTCTATACAGTTGTATCACGTATCTATTTCTGCATAAAAAACCATCCCCAAACTTAGTGGCTTGAAACAACACTATTTATGTCACAGTTCTGGATTATTCTGGTCTGAGCTGGTCCCCTGAGACTGAGTGGTCTAAGACGGCTTCATTCATATGTCAGCCGGTCAGCAGGATAGTTGGTCACATGTCACTAGTGGGTCACATGATGATGGAAGGTTTTTCAGCTGCAAGAGAGGGCGAACCCCAATACATGAGAAGTTTTTGAGACTCTGCTCAAATCATTTTTGGTAACATTTCATGAGCCAAGGCAAGTAAGATGGCTAAGTAGAGAAAATGGCCCTGCTTCTTAGTGGGAAGAATGATCAAGACACCTTGCAAAAGGGCCTGCTTATACTGCGGAATGGGAGGAATTTGTGGCCATATTTTGTGATTTATCATAGAAAGTAAATGGAAAGATCATCACACTTTGCTTCCACATGCTGATACTTCAAAGGTGTGTTGATGGTGGTTTAATTCCAAGGCAGCCCATAAAAACTTACTTGGCATAAGGTAAAATACTATTAATTCCATGTAAGCGCACCTAACCATCATTTGCAATACAGATTTTAGAGGAAAAAGCATTTTGAATTTTAGTTCCAGATTGTGGGTTCGCTAATTTTACTCTCTTATAGCATCAGTGGAAGGAGGGAGATAGGCAAAAATGCTCTGAGCAAGCTAAATGGATTATCCACTTAGTCATTAGAGTTAATAGAAAAAACCGAACTCTGCAAAGTATCTTATACTGAGCTGAATATGAGGGACTGTGGCCTGGGAAGACATGGTCTCAAAAGGTTTTGAGAAAGTGTGCCTGAGGCAGTTGAGTTATAGTTTGGTTTTATATATTTTAGGGAAACAGGAATTGCAAGTAAAAAGCATAAATCAAGGTATACCTTGAGTCAACCCCAAAAGGCGAGGCATCTAAAAAGAGGAGCTTATAACTTATACATGGGTCTAGGGATTCTTCAGATGTCAATTGGTTGAGAGTGTTAAATCTCATCTAAAAATTTGGAGTCAGCCAGGCACGGTGGCTCATGCCTGTAATTCTAGCACCCTGGGAGGTTGAGGAGGTGGTGAATTGCCTGAGCTCAGGAGTTCAAGACCAACCTAAGCAGAAACAAGACCCTGTCTCTAAAAAAAAGTAGCCGAGCATTATAGTGGGCTCCTATAGTCCCAGCTGCTTGGGAGGCTGAGGCAAGAGGATTGCTCGAGCCCAAGAGTTTGAGGTTGCTGTGAGTCATGACACCATGGCACTCTATAAAGGGCAACAAAGTGAGAGTCTGTCTCAAAAGATAAATAAATAAAATAGAATAAAATAAAACAAAATAAATAAAAATTTGGAGTCAGTAGGAAGGAATGCTCCAAATAAGGTGTCTGTTATCTGTCACATGACACCATGCCAATAAGAAAAAAAGAAAAAGAGGGAGAGAGACCTGTTTAACTAGATTTTATAGATTGTAAGGTATGACTTAACCCTTGCCTTGGATAAAATCTGCTTTGTTTCCAGAAGAAAAAAAGGATTCCGTGGTTGGCAATTAAAAACATTATTTTGTTATAGCTCTTACTATAGCATGGCCTTAGGCCTTTGGTATCTTCTTGCCATAAAGAATCTGTTTTGTCTGTCTTTGTCAGTCTATTTTAACATAAATGCTCATCAGTTGTTGTTTCTAAATGTCAAAAAAGCAGGGGTATTAGGACGTATATCTGACTTCCTTTCCTGTCATGGCGAGGAACTCAGTTTTAACTTTTTTTTTTTTTTTGAGGGATGACCTTTGGCCAAGAGGGAGTATGTTCAGTCAGTAAAAGGAGTTGCTTAGGAATTTAGATTTTGTTTTTAGTTTATGTTAGTAATGTATAGACTTTCTGTATCTGGTTTTTTTTGTTTGTTGGTTGCTTGGTTGGTTGGTTTGGGTTTTTTAGAGACAGGGTCTTGCTCTGCTGTCCAGTCTGGAGTATAGTATATAGTAGAAGGTTATAGCTCACTACAGCCTTGAACTCCTGGGCTTAAGCAATCCTCCTGTCTCAAGCCTCCCAAGTAGCTGAGACTCCAAAGTAATGTGTAGATTTTCTGAGTATAAGAAAGCTTCTCTTCTAAGTTAAATAGTCCCTGGATACTCAGACACGGGAAATAAAAATGTGCTGAGTCTGGAGTAGAGGGCACTTAGGAGAACAGTAATAGTAATAAGAAAGTAGGAGATTAAGGAATGTGAAGAGTTGAATATTCCAAATATGAACACCCTTATCTTTAGTTCCAATGTGGCTCAAGTTAACTATAAGCAAGATATGCAAAGATATTTGCATCAGGTTTTGTCAAATCACAAAGCTACTAGAAAACAGACTGGATATTTTCACTCTTTTTTGATATGAAATAGAAATTAACTCAGGAAAAAAAACATTTAAAATATAGGAAGATAGAAAAGAACACTAGTTCAAAAAAAAGAATTCTAATCTAATGTAAAATATTCATTATACATGCAATGTAATTGACACGCCTTTATTGAAGATGTGAGAGATAGTAAGTTACATTTAACTCTGAGAAATCATTCGCAGACCTTAAGACAAATATAATCAAAATGGTGAATTATTTTAATTCAGTTTTCAAGTAGATGTTTGCTCAGACTATACAACCTGATCATTTTCTTAACTTTTAAAGGAAATGGAAAAGAAGATGAAGATAGTGAAAGAAAGCACTGAAGAATTACGTAAGGAAGTACTACAGAAGAAATTAGAAATTAAAAATTTACGGGAAGATTTGTCTTCTAAACAGAAGCAATTACTAAAGGAACAGAAGGAACTAGAAGATTTATTGGAGTATCAGGTCACCCTAAAGGTGTGCCACTTACAGTTCACAAATATTTAAACACTATACCCACATGAATGTAAAAAAACTTGGGTATTAAGACTAACCTGGTAGGTTTGACAAAGAAGGACTTTCACACAGTCAGGAGCGTGCTGTGTTGTGGTGGATCCCACCAAACCAAACCTAGGCTCTGAGACACAAAGAACTTCGGGATGTTTGGGACTATTACTCTAACTTGGAGCCCTGACCCTGGGGAAAACTCTTCCCAGTCCTCACCACTCCTTTCTCAGTATTAGAAATGAGCGAAGCAATAGAAAATTGCTTCCTTGGAGAGCAAATGTCCTAACCTCTTGCGTATATTTGTGTGACCTTATCCTTGTCTGATTCCACTTCACTTCCTTTCACCATAAAAGTGATGAGAATCCTGTATGTTTTAGAAGATAATGAATTACAATTCATTTTATTTTTCAAAATGTATAATTCTCAAAACTATTTAAATAATCCAGAGTAGTTTAAAAAGCAATCTCTGAGATTCATTGGCTTAGAGGATAATCATGCTATACTTTGACCTGTTGGCCGGGATGTGCCCACCTGCTACACAGACGTAGGAACTGAGCAGGGATGGGCTTACCAGGCCCATCACGTACATGAAACCTCTTCCAAGGCCCTGTACCAATTTAGCATTTGTAATTTTTTCCTATTTTTCTTAAAGATGGCTCTCCAAATTGTACAAATTTCAGCCTCACAAAATTTGGATCTTTCCCAGGATGGAGCAAGATCCCACAGAGAAATGTCTCACCCTACCACACTGCAGTGATGTGTTCAACCTCCACAAACACGGATTATCCCAGGCCTCATAATCCCGGGATTGTTAGGCAGGAAGGGGACTCTCTTCTGCAACCTCTGCCATGGACAGAAGAGTCTTCTGCCTTAAACGGAATCTTCCATGACTCCACAGAGCATGATGGAAAGTGATGTCACACAAACTTGACTTTTGCTTGTGTCCTTGCCACTTACTAGCTGTGTGACATTGGGAACATAATTTAACTTCTCATAGCATGAGTCAGAGGCAGGTTTCCCCAGAAGCAGAGCCCAAGAAAAGTACTGATTGAGGGCGAGCTTACGGAGAACCTTATAGGGGACCGAAGGAAGCAGGATAGAGCTGGGGAAGAAGCTGGGCCGAAATGCAGTTTCAGGAGAACTGTGGTCTCAACCTGCTCCCGTAGAGAGGTCATGCATTCATGAAGTGTACCACATGGAGGCAAGTTTATCCCCACATCAGGGAGTCGCTGGTCCCAGCTTGCCCCTCTCCCCTCTACCACCCTTCTATTCCCTGACAAGGCCACTCTACTCAGCCAGTGGCAACCCAGGGGAGAGGAGACCAAGCAGGAACTGTCAGCTGTCACCCATACGGTCCCCAAGGGACAGGTGCACAGACTGTTTACAGCTTACCATGGTTGAATGTACAATTTTTCAGCTTTATAATGGTGCAAAAGCGATATGCATTCAGTACAAACTGTACCTCAAGTACCCACACAAGCATTTGGCTTTTAACCTTCAGTACAGTGTTCAACAAATTACAGGAGATAATACACTACTTTATTATAAATGGACTTTGTGTTAGATGATTTTTGACTAACTGCAGGCTAATCTAAGTATTCTGAGTATAATCTAAGTATTCTGAGTAAGTATTCTCAGCTAGGCTGAGCTGTGATCTAGGTAGGTTAGGGTGGTAACCTATAAATGCATTCTTGACTTGGGATATTTTCAACTTATGATGGGTTTATTGGGACACAATTCCATTGTAAATAGTGTAGCATCTGTTCCTCCATAAAGGGAGGCTTAGCAGAATACCAACAGTATCTGTTACACTCAGTTACCTCTTCCTTAAAATAGTACAAATATAACTATCTTATAAGGTCATCGTGAATGTTTAATGGAATTATTAAAGCACACAAAGCAAATAGTAAGAATTCTAGGTATTGTAGTCTTTCTCTCCTATTTAATTTACTTAACTTTATTCAAATTCCTATGAGGGTACAATATTTGATTACATTGCTCTCACTTCCAGGGTAAAGTTCCATTTGTAGAAGAGCCCCTCACCCAGGGGGCCAGTTATTCACCCTCACAATGTGCACATTAGCTGAGATCCCGCCTGTCTCAATTGCTTCTGGTCTAAGATTACATGATTTAACGTGATTCCATTTGTCTTCTAGGATGAAGTGGCCTACCATCAAACTGTTCCTGTACAAATTGGAAAAGAGATAGAGAAAATGACACGCAAAAAAGTGTAGGAGTTAATATTTGTTTTTGAATCCCTCCCACTTACATGTGTGCACTGAACAAGGGTTCTGACCAGAGGAGACATGGAATTACTGTTGCAGTTTTAGAAATATCTGCTTTGGGCCCTGTCTAGGTTATGTATATAAAGTTCTTTAAAAGAAAATAATATAGCAAATAACTATGATTCATAACATTTATGTCTTTATTGTGGATTAAGAGTCTATTTCCAACTTATAAATTATATGTTGATGGAGAACGTCAATTGACTTTAACAGAAGGAATAATTTATTCCTTCAATTAAATTTCAGGAATAAATTATTTTAACTGATTAGAATTTCATGGTCTGGAAGTGTGCCAGCCAGCAGCCTAAAGCCCAAATGATGGCACCTCCTCGCTTTGCCGCTAGTCACAGGAATGACATCCCCAGACATTCAGAGGAGACTTGGATGCACATGTATGTCATTTTAGGAAATTCTTGGGGTTTAGAGGAACCAAAAAAAGAGAAAGTGAAGATATAGAAAAATAACATAATTGTCCCGGTAACTGACCTTAAAAGAAGAAAGGATAATGAAGCAGGCACTAGTAACAGTTTTAAAACCCAAGCTCACCAGCACCAAAGTTGAGAAATTCAGGTTCGTTCCACGAGGCTGGTCAGGATGAGGCAATAGAATCAGAGGCAATAGTAGCAATTGGGATCTGGGCAGAAAGTAGAGAGGCTGGACAAATGTCTGCCTTTAGTGGCACTCAGTGGAGATACCCCCTTCTGAGTTCACTGCATTTATTACTAGCTCTTCCTCTGCCTGGGTAGGAAGTAAGAATAGGTAAGGACAACATGCGCCCACGTTAAGGCAATCTTACACGTGTGTGTCCCCTACAGAGAAATGGAAAAGAAAAAAATTGTCTTGGAACTTGAATTAAAAGACCTAAATGAGTCCCTAAAGAAAGTTGAAACCAAAATCAGCACTGTCTTGGAGGAAAAGGAGGATGTCATAAAGGAAGTTGAAGGCAAACGAGCCTTACTTGAAATCAAAGAACGGGAATACAGCCAATTGGTCAAGCTATTGGAATTAACCAGAGAGAACGAAGTAGCTTCACTAAGTGAAAGGTTAGTTGCATGTATGTATGTTCTGTCATCTAAAGTTCTCTTCAACTTATATTTGAGGATTCAAAACATAATCTCAAACAGTTTTATGTTGATTCAAAAAACATTCTTAAATAATTTTATATCTATTTTTACCATTAATAAAATATTTATATTAACAGGCTGGGTACAGTGGCTCATGCCTATAATCCTAGTGCTTTGGAGGGAGAATCATGTGAACTCAAGAGTTTAAGACCAGTCTGGCCAATACTGAGACCTTATAGCTACAAAAAAAAATTAAAATTAGGCATACTGGCATGTGGCTGTAGCTCCAGCTACTTGGGAGGCTGAGGCAGGAGGATCCCTGAAGTCCAGGAATTTGAGGTCACCGTGAGCTGTGATGGCACTACTGCACTCTAGCCTGTCTCCTAAATAAATTAATAAAACAAATATTATCAGATAAAGCATTTTGAAGTCTTTCTTCCATCCTTTACTCATCATTTTCCTCAATTCTCTGTGACCAAATTTTATAGACAAAATCTGTTGCATGTTGTAAGTTTCTGAAATGTGCCTCTGGGAAGCACACTGGAGTGTGCTATAAAGTTCAAAGATATTACCAACAAATGAATGGTATTTCTGAGCTAATCTTGACTTTTTCCTAATGGGAGAAATTTCATTGGTTCATTAATTTCATTGATTTCATTGATTCTCTAGGAGAGTTTATGTCCTAATTTAATTTTTAATTAAAATTTCAAGGAAATTGAGGGCTTCTGTCTCTGCCAGTCTTTTATTACATTTGGGACTTTTTTTATAAGACTGCAGCTGTAAATGATACCAACTCATAAACCTAATTGCTTTTGACATTATTTACTATTTATGGTTCTAACTTGAGAATTGCTCAGTACTACGTATGTACATCCTGAGCATGCTAAATTTAGAAAAACACAGTAGGACAGCTGATGACACATCACTTTCATTTCTCCTTTCACTTGGAACAGAGGAATCTTGGATCTCAATTTACGAAACAGTATCATTGACAAACAGAACTACCATGATGAACTTTCTCGTAAGCAAAGAGAGAAAGAACGAGATATTCGAAATTTAAAAAAGGTGGAACTACTCTTAAAAGTATCCTGTGATGCACTCACTCAAACTCAAGCAATGCATCAACGGCTTCTGTTAGAGGTGAGTGCTATAAACCACTATCTGATTTTTAAGCTCAGTTCTATCGTTTGAAGTAAAAATATTTTAGGAAGTTGTTTTTCTTATCCGTAGAGAAATGGAAGAAAAGCGTCAGAGAAAAGATAATTTTCAAATTCATCAAGCCTATTATAGAATCTGTAGTCCTATAATGTTTTTCGATCTCCTTTTGTTAGCCCTAGATTATAGAAATGTCCAGCCGGGCGTGGTGGCTCATGCTTGTAATCCTAGCACTCTGGGAGGGTGAGGTGGGTGGATTGCCTGACCTCACAGGTTCGAGAACAGCCTGAGCAAGAGCGAGACCCTGGGTCTACTAAAAATAGAAAAACTGAAGCAAGAGGATCACTTGAGCCCAAGAGTTGGAGGTTGCTATGAGCTATGACGCCATGGCACTCTACCCAGGGTGACAGCTTAAGACTCTATCTCACAACAACGAAAAAAAAGAAATGTCTTGTCTGGATCAGACATCAGCATGGCCTGGGGAAGCAATCATGTCATGCAGTTCTGGAAGAGCCAGAGGGCTCATGACAGGGTAGGGCCAAACCAGTCACTATCTTTCCCAGTTGGAAGAGTCAGATCCAGCACAATGTCCTGGCAGCTATAAATATGGACGGTCAGTGCCCTACACCTCCAGGGCAATCCAGAACCCAATGCCGGGCTGCCTGGCCAATTCTGTGCAGAGGTATATACTCCAGTCAGGGTACTCAAGATGGCTATTACCTGCATAGTACCTCTGGGTGCCCCAGTGAGCGGGTTCAGTCCCATCGCTTCTGACTTCCCCCCAGATGGCACTCCCTATGCTAAATGACAAAGTGCTACCCGAAAGGCAGAGGATCCTGCAGGGGCTGCAGCCTGTGCCAGAGCTGTGGTCAGGGCCTCCTTCGGTGAAGAAGGCGTCAGTCCCTGAGACGCAGCAGCTCTGCAGGACTGACATGCTCTAGGAGATAATTTACACAGGAGTTTCCCATGTGGTAGACGCGTGTGATTCTAACTTACACCTGCTTCCCTCTCCTTCTATGCACGTGGGAAGTTTAGACTTCCTTCCTCCCCTTGCACTTGAGCAAGGTCATATGACTAGTCGCGGCCGACAGACTGTGGACAGAAGTGGCCCATGTCTCTTCCAGTCTAGGACATTTAACTCCCAGGACGGGACCTTCTAGTTCTTTTTCCCTCTCCTGTCACAATTGTGGAAGGACATGATGATATAAAGGTGCTGAAAATGGGAGCAGCCAGGAATTCTGAGTGAACAGCCGTCTCTGAGTCTCAGCTCAGCGGGCCACAGCTTTTGTACGTAAGAGCTTTTGCTGTTTGAAGCCAGGACTCTTGGGGTTGTTCATGCCCGTAGCACCATTTAGCCCGTCCTGTCTGAAAGACCAACCTTAAGCAATGTGTGAAAAAAACTGGCCAGGGCTGTGAGTGTTATAAATGACTTGCTGTCAGATGGCACTCATCTCTTAATTTTAATCTTTGTATCTCAGTAAAGGAAAATGTGTTTTTTACCCTTTTGCAAAATAAGTGTAACGGTTACTTATGTTTCTTTTATCTTTTTAATGGTTTTATTGCAGTTCCAGCAGATAGATGTAGTTTTATTGCTCTGAAATCTCTTTAACTCTGTAATGCTTTTTGCCTTAAAAAAGGTTATTTTTGTCTGATAGTATCAGTTACGCTGGCTTTGGGGAGGTTAGATTTTACATGGGATTTAATTTGTCATTCATTTACTTTCTTTTTTCTTTTTTTTTTTTTATTGAATCATATCTGTGTACAATAATTCAGTCATGGGGTACAGTGTACGGGCTTCAGATACAATCAGAGATATTTTCATCAACCTGATTGCGATAACATTCAAGAGACTTTCTCATTACTTTG
>CAUYRH010127116.1:0-12343 GCA_963574655.1 Perodicticus potto | reverse complement strand
TGGAAAAATACTTTTTTTTTGACAGAGCCTCAAGCTGACACCCTGGATAGAGTGCTGTGGCATCACAGCTCACAACAACCTCCAATACCTGGGCTCAAGAGAGTCTCTTGCCTCTGCCTCCCAAGTAGCTGGGACTACAGGAGCCCGCCACAACACCCGGCGGTTTTGTTGTTGATGTCGTGATATTGGTAAGGCTGGACGTTGGTGGTTGAGATACCAACTGCAGTGTGAGATGTGGCTGGCGCCTTAGCCCGTTGAGCCACAGGAGCCGAGCCTGGAAAAATACTTTTAACTAGGCCACAGACTTTATTCAGTTTTTGGATTTTTTTTTTTTTTTTTTGAGACAGAGTCTCACTCTGTCACCCTGAGTAGAGTGCCCTGGCATCATCATAGCTCACAGCAATCTCAAACTCTTTTGTTCAAATGATCTTCCCGTCTCAGCTTCCTGAGTAGCTGGGACTGCAGAAGCCTGCCATATGCTTGGCTAGTTTCTCTATTTTTATTTTTTTGAGACAAAGTCTCTCTTTGTCATCCTCAGTAGAGTGCTGTGCTATCACAGCTCACAACAACCTCCAACTCTTGGGCTCAAGCGATTCTCTCGCCTCAGCCTCTTGAGTAGCTGGGACTACAGAAACCCGCCACAACACCCGGCTGTTTTCAAGATGAGGTCTCTCTCTGGCTCAGGCTGGTCGGAAGTAGTTCTGAGTTTAAGCAATCCGCCTCGGCCTCCCAAGTGCTAGGATTAGGGCGTGAGCCGCCACACCTGGCCTTTACCATTTTTTGTGCATGTATAGTTCTATGCAATTTCAAACGATGTATAGATTTGGGAAGCCACCACAATGGTTAAATGAAAAATTGTTCTATCATTGCAACAGAATTCTCTTCTACTATCTCTATATTTATGAGCAACAGACACATGTCCCCATTCCCTAACAACCACTAAACACTTTTCCATCTCTACAGTTGTCATTTCAAGCATATTCTATAGGGAGGCGCCCGTGTCTCAAAGGAGTAGGGCACCGGCCCCATATGCCAGCTGTGGTGGGTTCAAACCCAGCCCCGGCCAAACACTGCAAAAAAAATAGACAATATTCTCTAAATGGAATCGTACAAAGGTTGACGGTTCCCATATTCTATTTTTAAATTCACAAACCTTTTTGAATTAATTTTTGTGTAAGATGTGAGGTTTAGGTTAAATTCTTTTTTTTTTTTCCTTTTGCCTATAAATGCCCAGTTTATCCAGGGCCATTTATTAAAAAGATTATTCTTCCTCCATTAAATTTCTCTTACCCCTTGGTCAAAGTCAGTTAGTATATTAGTGATGGTCTGTTTCTGGATTCTGGTCTGTTCATTGATCTATCACTTCATACTGTCTTGATTACTACAGTGTTACAGTAAGTCTGTAGCTATATAGTAAATCTAAATACCAGATAGAGTGATTCCTCCTAATATCCTGTGTTATTCTTCTTTCTCAGAATTGTGTTAACTGTTCTGTGGTCCCTTTGCCTTTCCATATAAATTGTAGCATAAGTGTGTGTGTACCTATAGAAAATTTCTCTGGGATCTTAAATTTTAAGACTTTTAAGTTTTCTTCATTTCATTTATTTTTTATTAACTTTTAAAATTATTTATTCTGGCTCAATGCTTGCAGCTCAAGCGGCTAAGGTGCCAGTCACATACACCAGAGCTGGTGGATTTGAATTCAGCCTGGGTCTGCCAAACAATGACAACTACAACCAAAAATTAGCCAGGCATTGTGGCGGGCACCTGTAGTCTCAGCTACTCGGGAGGCTGAGGCAAGGGAATCATTTAAGCCCAGAAGTTGGAAGTTGCTGTGAGCCACAGCACTCTACCCAGCTTGAGGCTCTGTCTCAAAAAATAAATAAATAAATAAATAAATAAAATTATTTATTCTATTGTATATCACACAGATGGTCAGAAGACTTCAATTTTCCTGTGTTTCTAATAGATAGGGTAAATTTTCTTTTGTTGTCACCAAGCAATTCCATACATTATCTTTACAAGTATTCTTTAAACTTCATAGTAACCCTGAGAGGAAGATACTAGGGGCATCCCCATTACACAAATGAGGAAACTAAGGCATGGGTAGATTGAATAATTGTGCAAAGTCTCATAGCCAATAAATGGCAGAGTCAGGACTGGAACCAAAGCTTTCTGATCCTAGAACACACACTCTTTTTTTTGTTTGTTTTTTGTTTTGACAGAACCTCAAGCTATCACCCTGGTTAGAGTTCTGTGGCATCACAGCTCACAGCAACTTCCAATTCCTGGGCTCAAGCGTGTCTCCTGCCTCCGCCTCCCAAGTAGCTGGGACTACAGGCACCCGCACAACGCCCGGCCATTTTTTGGTTGCAGCCACCATTGTTTGGCAGGTCCGGGCTGGATTCCAACCCGCTAGCTCAGGTGTACGTGGCTTGTGCCTTAGCCCGTTGAGCCACAGGCGCCGAGCCAGAACACACACTCTTATCCTCTGCCTATGCCACTTCTGGCTAGGCGGGCTATTATATTGTGAATATAATTATTTCATTGAAGAAATGTTTATTGAGTACCAATTATATGCCTATTCTAGGTCCTAAATGTTCTATTGTTCTATAGCAGTCATGAGTAGAACAAAGCAAAGCAGTGAATAGGACAAAATCCCTGCTTTCATGGAGTTAATGTTGTGTGTGGGGGGAACTGATGATATGAATGTAATAACTATTCCTTGTTGAAGTATTATTTTATTATTAGATTAATATTAAGAACATAGACACTCTTAGATATAAGAGTTGTGATCTTACCCCCCAAATGTGCCTATTCACTGGTTATAAATATTCATCATAGTCCTACCAATCTTCTGGAGACTATAAAATCCCTCATTTGGGAAAACCCAGGGAGACAGAGAATAGGCCACCAAAGGGGCAGAACTGTCTAAACATCAGCTCTTCTATGTCAGGAAGTAAGACCATACCTGCTCCCAACATGTATTCAAGAGTCTAAGAACATACGAACATATGCAAAATATAGGGAATATGTGTAGTCTCTGACAATAAGCTATTGATCATTCAACCAAGTTCATTAGTGAGTTAACTACAGAAGGATCAGGAAGGAAATCAGATTGTTTTATGTTCTTTCCCCAAACACTTTTTCTTTTTCTTTTTCTTTTTTTTTAAGACAGAGTCTCAGTCTGTTGTCCCAGGCTATAGTGCCAGGGCATCAGCCTAGCTTGTAGGAACCTCATACTCCTGGGTTTCAGCAATCCTCCTGCCTCAGCCTCCCAAATAGCTGAGACTATAGGTGCCCACCACAATGCCTAACTAGTTTTTTTTTTTTTTTTTTTTGAGACAGAGTCTCATTAAGTTGCCCTCGGTAGAGTGCTGTAGTGTCATAGCTCACAGCAACCTCAAACTCTTTGGGCTTAAGCTGAGGCGAGAGAATCCCAAGTAGCTGGGACTACAGGCACCCGCCACAAGGCCTGGCTATTGTTTGGTTGTAGTTGTCGTTGTTTGGCAGGCCTGGGCTGGCTTCAAACCTGCCAGCTCTGGTTTATGTGGCTGGTGCCCTGACTGCTGAGCCACAGGCACTGAGCCTAGTGTTTTTTATTTTTGGTAGAGACAGGGTCTCACTCTTTCTCAGGCTGGTCTTGAATTCTTAAGCTCAAGGGATCCACTTGCCTTAGCCTCTCAGAGTGCTGGGATTATAGGTATGACTCACCAAGCTTGGCCCTAAAATACTTTTTATCGAAGTGTACTATACATATAGAAAAGTGAACAAATCATAACTGGATTGCTCAATAGAGTTTCACCCATGTAACCAGCACCCAAATCAAAGAAATAGGACATTACTGCCCCCCCAGGACTCCCTGCGCAGACCCCCAGTCACTAGTAGCCCTGACAATCACTGTTTTGACTTCATAGATCAATATTTACTGTTTTAGAAGTTTAGATAAATAGAGTTATGTCGTAAACCCTCTTTTGTGTCTAGTTTCCGTCACTCAACATTATGTTGGGGAGATTCACCCATTTGTTGCATGCAGTTGTAGTTTGTTTCTTCTTGTGCTAAGTAGTATTCCATTGGGTGAAGATATTCTGTTTTACATGCTGGTTGTTTCCAATATTTGATTATGCTATTAGTGAATAAATGTACACAAAAGTACACATTGGATATATTACTAAGAATAAAATTGCTGGGCTATACAGTATATATATGATTATGGTCAGTTTTGTAGATATCGCCAACCAATTGTCCAAAGTCACACCATTATTTCATACTGCTTTTAAAAATGTTTTTTTGAGGCCAGGCGCAGTGGCTCACGCCTATAATCTTAGCACTCTGGGAGGCCAAGGCGGGTGGATTGCCTGAGCTCATGGATACAAGACTAGCCTGAGCAAGAGCAAGACCCCGTCTCTAAAAATAGCCAGGCATTGTGGCAGGTGCCTGTAGTCCCAGCTACTTGGGAGGCTGAGGCAAGAAAACGCTTAAGCCCAAGAGTTTGAGGTTGCTGTGAGCTATGACACCACAGCACGCTACCGAGGGTAACAAAAGCATGACTCTGTCTCCAAAAAAGAAAAGTTATTTTTTTGTTCTCCCTTATTTGTAGTAAAGTGCTGTGTTGATGGCTCCAACCCATTTCATCTCCAAACAAAAGTTTTAAAGTTGGGTAGTACCTGTGGCTCCTAGAGTAGGGAGCCGGCCCCATATACCAAAGGTGGCAGGTTCAAACCCGGCCTCTGCCGAACTGCAAAACAGAAAAATAGCCGGGCATTGTGGCGGGCGCCTGTAGTCCCAGCTACTGGGGAGGCTGAGGCAAGAGAATCGCCTAAGCTCAGGAGTTGGAGGTTGCTGTGAGTTGTGTGATGCCACGGCACTCTACCGAGGGTGATAAAGTGAGACTCTGTCTCTACAAAAAAAAAAAAAAAAAATTTAAAGTCTATGCTTGGCAGCTTAGTGCTTGTAGCTCAGCAGCTAGGCCCCTGGCCACATACACTGCGGCTGCCGGATTAGAACCCTGCCCGGGCCTGCCAAACAACAATGACAACTATAACAACAACAAAAAGGTAGCCAGGAGTGACGGGTGCCTGTAGTCCCAGCTACTTGGGAGGCTGAGACCAGAGACTCGCGTAAGCCCAAGAGTTTGAGGTTGCTGTGAGCTGTGACGCCATAGCACTCTACTGAGGGCAACATAGTGAGACTCTGTCTCAAAAAAAAAAAAAGTCTATACATGGGTCAGTGGGTTAGAGAGGGGAAAGAAAAGACAGGAAACTGGGACAGATACAGGACTGTCTGGCCAGCCAGTTCTTCCTCTCTGGATATTCTCTTTCAAGAGCTGAGTTTTGGTAGTTCTCATGCTGTTTTATTTACTTATTATTATTATTTTTTGAGAATAACTCTTGGGTTTAAGTGATTCTCTTGTCTCAGCCTCCCAAGTAGCAGGGACTACAGGTGCCTGCCACAATGCCCAGCTATTTTTTTGTTGTTGTTGTCATTGTTGTTTAGCTGGCATGGGCAGGTTTGAACCCTACACCCTCAGTGTATGTGGCTGTGGTCATAACCATTGTGCCATGGGCACCGAACCCTCATGTTGTTTTAATAAACGCAATGTTAGATTTAAATGTTTTCCAATGACTATGAATAAAATTGCCTTATTATTTCTTTAGATTAACCAATTAAACTGTAAGCTTAAGTGGAAATGGCCTTCATATGTTTTTCACTATGGTAGCTTCAGATACGTAACAGATGCTCAATAAATGTTTAGGTAAATGAATGAATGAGTTTCCTAAGACTTGGCAACTATGTCTCATAGCCTGATGTAGCATAGTTGATGCATTATATTATACAGATATTAATCCTTCCTTTCAAATTCAATGATTGGCCTTTTTCTTGAGTCTATCCCAAATATCATGAGCCTAGAACTGAGCTCTCTTGGGATTATGCATGTAGGATCAGTCACTTGGATAACTCCATTCCTTCAGATGGTCATAGAGATCATAGTCAAAAAGCAGAGTCAGGAGGCATAAAAACTACTGAGTACAATGAACACTATCTAGGTGATGGGCACACTGAAAGCCCTGATTACACAGGGTATCCATGCAACAAAAACATTTGTACCCCCATATTTTGAATTTTAAAGAGAGAGCAGAGGTGCCCAGAAAGCGCAGGTGGAAGAATATGTATACAGTCAGAATGATGCTGTCGTTTAACTGTTCACAGGTGTGAATAAGTGGCTCATTTACATAGAGTATCACGTTTAATCCTCTCAAAAGCCCTAAGGGGGATGTTATTTGACCATTGTTCCACAGATAAGGCTGTTCGGAGAAGTGAAATGAGTTGTCCAAGGTCACAACCAGTAATTGTTAAAGCCTTGATTTAAACTTAGGTCGGTCTAAATTAAGAGCCTGAGAGTTTAATAATTATGTGTGCATAGATAAATGAGAAATTTAATTTTCCTTGGCTCTGTAAGATGTGTAGTGTTTTTGCACCTGAATTCAATTAAAATTAAATATATTTGGTGCCTAATAGACACTGAAGACATATGTGTGTAAATTAAGCTAATATTAAAATTAATTTACTTTTCTCTAAACATGCCTTCAGCTTCCCTGGCTGGAGGCAACTAAACATTGCATAAAAATATCTTTTCTGGCCTGGAGAGGTAGCTCACACCTGAGGAGGGTGGATTGCTTGAGCTCAGGAATTTGAAATCAGCTTGAGCAAAGAAAGACCCCATCTCTATTAACAACAGCAAAACCAGCTGGGCATGTTGGCCCATGCCTGTAGTCCCAGCTACTAGGGAGGCTGAGGCAAAAGGATCGTTTGAGTACAACAGTTTGAGGTTGCTGTGCACTATGATACCATGGCACTCTAGCCTAAGTCTCAAAAAAACAAACAAACTTTTTTTTTTTTTTTTTTTTGTAGTTTTTTGGCCGGGGCTGGGTTTGAACCCGCCACCTCTGGCATATGGGGCTGGCGCCCTACTCTTTGAGCCACAGGCACCACCCAATAAACTTCTTTTCTGATGACCATAGGAGAGATGGACAGGCAGCTAAGAGTCAGGAGTAGGTCTCAGGGTGAAGGAGGGCTTTTCAGAAGTGGAGATGAAGGATAAGGGAAAATGAATTAGCAGGGGAAAGGAAGAAGAGGTACTTCAAGAGGACAGCCTGAAAATTCTTTCCATCAGGGCTTTCCGTGATTTGTTTTAATGACAGCTATCCAGTTCTCAAAGGCCAAAGAAAGCAGAATAAACTTGAGGATCATTGGCAGATCCTTGGATTCCTGGGCTAACGAGTACATAAACAGCCTGAGTTACAGATGACGTGGCTGGCCACCTCGGGCACAATCCTGCTCTTTGGATCTGGGTGATGCCAGCTCCTTGGCAACACAGCAGGCTGTTATGACCCTGTGCTGGGATAGGGGAGGGCCTAGGTGACGTGGCATTGCTCTAAAAGCCAAAGCAATGCTAAGTGACTGCTGTCCCACAGTCCCTTGGCAAGCAAGAGACAGCAGGAATCTCGGGGAAGAAGGCAGGGGTTGAGGGGAGAGGATCACTGTTGTACGTACGACTCTTGCCAGGAAGAAAATGCTCATACATTCTGCTTCCTGGCCTAGTTCCCAGCATGGCGAATGCTTGGGACTGACAGTTGCCTGGACAGTTTCAAGTCTTTGTTAAGTGCAGCTCAGGCCACAGCGTTCAGTTTTCTGTTGCCCCTCAGTCTCAGATAGCCCACCATAGCCCCTGTTCATTATTCAGACTGAAATAGCTGCCTGCTTTGCATACCAGTTCAGGCTACATTTCAGTTCTTGTTTCTTTGAAAAGGACTTGTCAGGGAAGCAGTACGAAATGTCAGGTTCCGGTCTGGTATTTCCCCTCCTCCCCGCCCCCTTCAGCTTTGCAATTTGACTTTTGCGGGATTCACCCATGCCCAGAGTTCCTGCATGTGAACAGGCTCGTCTAATTCAGAAACAGCCGGATGATGTGATGACACATGGCCCTGTGGGATCACACTTTTTTATTTGACATCCCCTTCTATGGTCTGGCTGGAGTTCAGATTAGTTAGCCTTCCCATTCTCACTTAGGACGTGCCTATTAAAGATAAGGCCTTATCAAGTCATTATTGGCTAGTCTTTGCTAATATCTAACCCATACCTGTCTTAAGACTGTCTAAAATAATCTTTCTTTTCCTGTCTTGGACGGTAATAGGTAACAGAGTCTCACCAATCTTTGCAGTGGCCTCTCCTTTTCTTGAGGTCTTTTCCAATACAAGACAACTTAGATCTTTATCAAAGCTTTGAGGAGCTTAAGTTCAAGGTTATAGGTAAGACATGGCGAACTTAGAAATTTTTAAATCTGGAAATTCTGAAGACTTCAGTGCTTTTCCCACTAAGGGCTGCGTTTGTCAACTTTTCTGGTATTGGAGCTGGTCCAAGAGGGCTAATATCCTTTTTAGAAATTGATAGTTTTACTCTTACTCTATTTATTCACCCCTTTACTTTCTAAAGAAAAGCCCCTTCCCAGATGTCTATACACACACACACACACACACATACAAGTACGCACATATATATTTTAGAGACAGGATCTCATTGTGTTGCCCAGGTTGGACATGAACTCTCAGCTCAAGGGATCCTCCTGCTTCAGCCTCCTAAGCAGCTGGGACTACAGGTATGTACCACTACACTCAGTTTTATATATTTTTTAATATCTTCTTTATTCAGAAAGCCCTTTCTGTATGTTCTGAGACAAAGACTCACAGGTGTTAAAAGTTGAGAGGTCATAGGAAAGCTAAGATCCAGAGTAATTAGTCAGAATTGATTGAGAACCCAACTGAAAAATAAATGAACGGTTCAGAGAAGAGGAAATATACTGGGCTAAAAAACACGTGGGAAAATGTTCAAGTTCACTAATACCAAAAGAAATGCAAATTTGAAAAACCAGGTATCTTTTTTATTTATAAAACTTGCAGAAGTTTAAAAAAGGAGTAAAAAAAAAAAAAGAATACCCACTTCTGGCAAGCGTGTAGTGCAGTGGCTATCCTTAAGTCCTGCTAGTGGTGGTGTAAATTGATACCCCACATACACACATAACTATCATATATCATCTAATAATGCATGTCAATCATATTCCTGTTAAATTATCATGAGAAAATTATCCAAAATATATACAAAGATATATTACTCACAAAAATGCAGCATTATTTATAAGACTGAAAAAATGGGAATAGCTTAGTCTCAAAAAATAAGAGACTGGTTAAATATATTACAATATATTACCACAATGGAACGCTAATGAAACCGTTAGGAAGGAAGTTTTGTAAAGTTTCTAGTACCATGGAAAAATGCTTTTATTTCAATGTTAAGTGAAAAGTGCAAAATACAAGATTATATATACAATTTCCATTGGTATCACGGGGATTGGTTCCAGGACCCCCTGCAGATACCAAAACCCGTCATGCTCACGCTTCTGATATAAAATGGCATAGGCAGGCTGGGCGCCTGTAGCTCAATGGTTAGAGCTCCAGCTGCGTGCATTGGGAGTGGCAGGTTCAAACCAGGCCAGGGCCTGCTAAACAAAAATAAATAAATAAATAAATAAATAAATAAATAAATAAATAAAATGGCATAGGCATAATACTTGCAGATAATCTACATACATCCACCCATATACTTTAAATTCTCTCTAGATTGATTACTTATTATATTTAATACTATGTAAATGCCATATAAATAGTTTTTATACTATATTGTTTAGGGAATAATGACAAGAAAAAAACTTTATGTATTCAGTACAGATAGAATCATCTTTTTTTTTTTTTTGTAGAAACAGAGTCTCATTTTATTGCCCTCGGTAGAGTGCCGTGGTGTTGCACAGCTCACAGCAACCTCCAACTCTTGGGCTTCGGTGATTCTCTTGCCTCAGCCTCCCAAGTAGCTGGGACTACAGGCACCTGCCACAATGCCCAGCTATTTTTTTTATTGCAGTTTGGCTGGGGCCAGGTTTGAATCCGCCACCCTCGGTATATGGGGCCAGAGCCCTACCCACTGAGCCACAGGTGTCGCCCGGGATAATCATCATTTTTTTCTGATATTTTCAACTGGTGGTTAGTTGAATTCAAGGATGCAAGACAGACATGGAAGGTATATCTAATCTCAGATGCTATAAAAAATAAAACCCCAAAATATAAAAATAAGGAAGGGATAAAATACACCAATTTATTAACAATGGTTATCTTGGAATAATTGGTAATTTTTTTTTAAAAGAAAGCAAGTTTATTTATTTATTTATTTATTTGAGACAGAGCCTCAAGCTATCATCCTGGGTAGAGTGCTGTGGTATCACAGCTCACAGCAACCTCCAACTCCTGGGCTCAAGCGATTCTCCTGCCTCCATCTCCCAAGTATCTGGGACTACAGGCGCCCGCCACAACGCCTGGCAATTTTTTGGTTGCAGCCGTCACTGTTTGGTGGGCCCCCACTAGATTCGAACCCTCCAGCTCAGGTGTATGTGGCTGGCGCCTTAGCGGCTCGAGCCACAGGCGCGGATCCAATAATTGGTAATTTTTTCTTCTTTCCCTTTCCCTCCTATTTTTCTATAATGATAACATATTGTCTTTATAATAAAAACATTTGAGAATAAGTGGCTACCGTAATCAAGACTGTGTGGTACTGGCATAAGGATAAACATATAGATCAACGGAACAGTTCAGAGTCCAGACGTAAACTTTGTGGCCAATTGATTCTCAACAAGGGTGATAAAAGAATTCAAGGGGGAGATAATAACCTTTTCAATAATAAATAGTGCTGGGACAACTGGATATCCACACCCACCCCTTACTTACACCACCCATAAAAATTTACTGACCTGGATTATAGACCTAAATTTAAAAGTGGAACCTATAAATTTTTTAGAAGAAAACACAGGTGTAAATCTTTAAGACCTTAAGCCAGAGAAAGTCTTCTCAGCTATTACACCAAAACCACAAACAACAACAAAAATAGATAAATTGGACTTCATCAAACTTGTGCTTCAAAGGACATGACCAAGACAGTGAAAAAACTTTTTGCAAAATACAGAGGGTGCCAAAAAAAAAAAATGTGTACACATTTTAACAAAGGAAAAAACTATACCAACATTGTAAGACTCAAATCACATTTGACTTCTGCAATTACAAGAGGTGCTCAAACGTGACCTGTGCTCATCTTTTGTTACTGGTCTATACTGAGTGCTGCAATTTTAATACAGTTTTTTCCTTTCTTAAAATGTATGTACACTTTTTGTGTATTTGCATATCATGTATCTGATAAGGGATTTGTATTCAGAATACATAAAGGACTCTCTAATAATTCAAAATTAGAAAGTAAATAATCCAGTTGAAAAAGATTTGAATAGGCTTTTCTACAAAGAAGTAATAAATACTTATTTACATGTTATTTGTTTTCCATTACTGCCATTACAAATTATCACAAAGTTAGTGACTTAAAACAATATAATTGAAAAAAAACAACAAAAAAAGCAATATAATTTTGTTACCTCACAGTTCTGGAAATCGGAAGCCCAACATGGTGGAAATGAACCGTGACAGAGTTTCTTTCGGGAGATAATGAAAATATTCATCATAGTGATGGTATATAGCTCTGTGAATAAACTAAAAACCATTTTGTATACACATTTTAAATGGATCAGTTACATGGTATGTAAGCTATATCTCAATAAAGCTGATACAAAAATAACAATTTCTAGCCATCAAAACTACACACACACAAAAAAGAATCCAAAGTAGAATGTCATATCAGTTTAACATAAAAATCTAACTTCAACTTATAAAGGAAGTTTTTTTTTTTTTTGAGACAGAGCCTCAAGCTGTCACCCTGGATAGAGTGCCGAGGCGTCACAGCTCACAGCAACCTCCAATTCCTGGGCTCAAGCGAGTCTCTTGCCTCCGCCTCCCAAGTAGCTGGGACCACAGGTGCCTGCCACATTGCCCAGCTATTTTTTGTTGTTGTTGTTGCAGTTGTCATTGTTGCTTAGCTGGCCCTGGCCGGGTTTGAACTGGCCAGACTCAATGCATGTGGCTGGCACTGTAACCACTGTGCTATGGGCACCGAGCCAGAATAAAAGAAATTTTTAACAGAGCTGTAGACCTTGTGGTTTATTTTAAAAAAAAATTTTTTTTTAAAGACATTTTTAACAAATAAAAGAATTTTTTTTTTTTTTTTTTTTTTTTTGTAGAGACAGAGTCTCACTTTATAGCCCTTGGTAGAGTGCTGTGGCATCACACAGCTTCCAGCAACCTCCAACTCCTGGGCTTAGGCGATTCTCTTGCCTGAGCCTCCCGAGTAGCTGGGACTACAG